>MU737055.1:408704-436462 GCA_026770625.1 Nicotiana glauca | reverse complement strand
GGGGGGGGGGGGGGAAGGCAAATAAAACTTCTATCCACCCAAGGAAGTGGAACATTAAGGATAGTAAACTCTCCGCACTTGACAATGACATAGTCAATGATTCTAGAGGTCGACTGTATAAAGATAACATAACCTAGGGAGATACTATAAAATAATAATAATAGAAGGTTTGCATATATTCAAAATTAGTTCGCCACGAGTCTTGTAAATTGAAAAGTACCCAAATTCTAATGAATGATAGGAAAGCATGAGAAGATACGTGATACTATGATAACCCCAAATGTGCATTTGGTCTTGATGGAGAACCTATTAAAGGTACTCATGAGAAATGAATTATTACGGTGGCATATAGAAGGATGCGATCTCCCATGGTTATCCACAAGTGTTGGGAAACTAGATAAATGAATTTACTAACTAAGAAAAACAATTAGATCATCTTGTAAAGGTGAAAGAACACTTTTTGTGATCTACACACGTTTTGCTATAATGACTCTCAAGTTGCAAGAATGGGCCATGTCAAGGGAAGCTATATAATACTAGGGACAAAGTGATTTACTTACTTAGGTATGATCTAGGTTGATTGAAAGTCATACTGGGATGGGTGACCAAAAGATCTTCCTATGACGAATTTTTGAAAATCCCAAATTTCTGAGAAACTTTATGCGGACAAGTGACCCCTTTCAATTGACATGTATACATATGATAGGTGCTGAGATATGCTCTTATGTTACTATACAATGAAAATGATTTGTGACAATGTTCACAAAGGGAGTAAAGTGACTATCCAAACTGCTGGAGTCACATGCATAGGAGAAAGAGAGTGGCTTAAGAAAGTTCACGACACTAGGCTGCCTTGCATTAGATTCGACGCCATTTAGGTAAATATTATGATAGTGCATGCACAAGTACATGTGATCAGAGGTTATCTATTTGGATTAGAAGGTTATATAAGAAATTTATCATGTATAGTCCATTGTGGATAATTTAGGAAAACAGGTGGGAATTATTAACCTAGGGTTATAACTCATTTCAAGGAAGTCGTTATAGAACTCAGTTCTCCAAAAGGTGGTAAAGAATAAAATTATAATAAAGAGGCTTCACGAATAACTCATATTATTCAAATATTAGATACATGCAATGTTTTCTGATTCAGATTCTTGTTAAGACCATATTTACATAGACTTTCAATATAGATGTACGTATAGAACAAGGAAAAATATGCGGTATTCAAAATGATGTACAAAGGAGTCACTTATGTGGTAACTTTAGATTGAGGGGGAAGTGCCTCAACTGATGCCCCTCGACTCCATATCCATATCAAACATTGGTACCATAGAGACACACCTCCGAATGATATCTCTTAAACTTTATGCAACGAGGATGAGGTCTGAGGTAATGAGTGGTGTACCCGAGCTAGCCATAGACATGGAGGAGCCAGTGATGAGGGCGTTTCTCTATATTGAAGATAATGACCTTCATCATATCAACAAAATTCTCAATCTATTGAGCTAGTTACGCCAACCGTAGACAATACCTTGGCACTCTAAGGAGAGTATAATGTTGTGGAAGATGCAAATTCTCGCTTTTGAGTCCCAGCCATTGTTCCCGATACCATAAGGTTGGGTAACAAGTCTCTCCTTTCCTTGGTTGATAAGAAACCATCTTAGTTGCTTCTCAACCTATAATGCTATCGGCTTCATATCCTTCTTCTCCAAATCTGCCTTTGCCACCAGCAACTGCTACATCATATCCACCGGCCGCAGTTTCCTGACAAGATAGTGCGCCTCTTCCCCAGTCCCCAATTCATGAGATTTAGGTACAAAATTATATTGTCTCTTCCGAAGATCCTCAAAGAAGGAGAAGTGTCACCCTCTCCATTTCTATCAGATGCCATTTGTTATATTGGCCAGTGGAACTTGCTAACTATTTGAAGCCTTTGGCTTCATAAAAAGATAAGGATAAAATACAAACTCTCTCAGGAATGTGCTTGTTGAACAATACCATGCACAAAGCAGTGACGATATAGTATTTGTTTCCTTTGTTGTTTCTTCTATCTTTTTTATAGAAGGGTTTTGAACTTGTATTTTTGTTTTACAAGCCAACATCCTTCGTTCCGAGGGCCTTCAAAAGATGATTCGTGATAAGGAGGAACTTACCTCCGAACGGGATCAACTTTTGGTCGAGCGAGACCAGATTGCTGCTCACCTCAAAGATCTAGAAGCATGAGTTCCTGAGGCCGTTGCAATTGAGGCCCAGTTGCACTAAATCCAGCAAGATGTAGTGACCCTTAGTCAATAAACTATCCATTTAAGGGAGAAATTTGAATAAGCTAGGGCCAAATGGGTTAAAGTCCATAATGTCGTTCTTGCTGCATCTGATCATGAGGCTGCCTTTGTAGATAGATTGAATAATTTGGAGGCAGCCTTAAACTCCAAAATAGAAGAAGTTGCCACTTCCGACGAGAAGTATTCTCAGCTGGAGAACAGGCACAAGAGGACCATAGAGCATAATAAAGTTTACAACTCCACTATATATGGCCTTGATATTAGCCTCTGAGCCACTAGATTTGCACGGGATAAACTTTCTAATGAGGTTGTTCGACTTAAAGAAGAATACCTGCACCGAGTGGCTTCCCTCATTTCTGAATAAATATATTCTATGTATAACATAAGGAGAAAACCTTAGAAGATGTCAAAGCGAGTGTCATTGACTTTGATGCAAAAATCTTTAAGGCCCATTAACTGGAGTCAACTGCCCAAAAGGGTCTCCCGGTCTGGCCTAATGCTACCAACTCTTTTGGTTCTGGTTCAAAGCTCTTAGGAACTAAAGAAGAACCGCAAGGTGATGATGCAGAAGGCGAAAATGGTGAAGGCTTAGATATTGAGCCGGCAGTAGATCCACCCACTTCTCCTGGCGTGTAGATGCTTCTCTTCCTCTGGGTTCCAGATATATAGTAGCTTAGTTTTTGCTTTCTTTTATTTTTCATAATTTGGTGTTTGTGCTACTTGGAATTTTTGTTATAAATATAAGTACTTTTTCATTCAAGTATTGCGCGTGTTTTTCTATTTGAATACTTTTTGTTTAAGTATTTGCTCAAGCATTAGTCTTTGAGTTGAATTGTGAAAGGCTTCGGGTGTATTTTTCCTCGAGAGCATTTGGATTCTACGCACAAGTTCTTTCAGAATCAACCCTTTACCATGAGAGTTTCATAAGATAAGGTCATCTTATGTTTACAGTACTCTCATGTCTCTTGTTCATTACGGCACTAGCATTTGAAATACTTGTTTAATTTTCAAATGATAAAATTAATTCATCCATAGGAAGAGAAACAAGATATAAATAAAAGGACTTTACTTAATTCCTTCCATTTCAAAAGTACATAAGTTTAACTATGCTAAAAAGAAATTTCCATTACTTGTGGATAACTTTTTTCTATGGGGCTGGTTGCACAATCTCCGGTCCCAGTAATACAACTTTGTCTTCGGGTTTCATATTCCAATCGATGTGGCAGTTTATTGTTGTTGTATCCTCGTATCATCCCCCCCCCCCAGTGTTCGAATGCGAATTTGACCACTGGAAGTCTCGATCCTTCCGAGATTCTACTATTGGATGGTTATATAATCTTTAGTTCGGTAACAAGATTCACTTCCCTTTAAGAACTTTGTTATCGAGCCAAAGACTATCTAACAACCCCCTAATGGCTTGCACTTGTGAATGGTCGGGTAAACCTTGGTCGATAGAAGATTTTACTTCTCGATAGGAACTTTTGCTACCAAGCCAAAAATTATCTAACTACTCCGTAGTGATCTGTTGATTGTGTGCCTTGTCTGTGTAAGGTTTTGTTTTTGCTGACAAAGCTTCCTTCGTAGTATGATTTCCGTTGTTGCCCTATTCAAAATCTTGCAAAAAAAAAACTCAATTGGGAAAAAAATTGACGGAGGGAAAAAGAGTGTAGCACATACTTTAGGTATAGCGAGGCTCATCGACAATAGTATCTCCTAAGGTGTGCCACATTCCAGCTGCTCGACAACTTTACTCCATCTTGATTTTCCAGCTCGTATGGCCCTTTTCCTAGTGACAGATGAAATCCGGTAGGGGCCTTCCCATGTTAGACCTAGCTTCCCCGCATTGAGCTCCCGAGTGTTCTGAGTTACTTTCCTTAAAACCAAGTACCGTACTTTGAAATAATAGATATTGGCTCTTCAATTATAATATATTTCCATTCTTTGCATTTGGAATGCCATACTTATATCCGCAAAGTCCCTTTGTTCATCGAGTAGCACTAATTTGACCAACATTTCTTCATTACTTGTTTCTTTGTTCTCCCGAAAATATGTCATGGTAGGCTCTCATACTTCAAACGGGATCGAGGCTTCTACTTCGTACACAAGAGAGAAAGGAGTATCCCCCAATCTTGATTTGGCCGTTGTTCGATATGCCCATAGTACTCCCGGCAGCTCTTCGAGCCATCTAGATTTGGCCGCTTCAAATCTCTTTTTGAGATTTTGAATAATCACATTGTTCATTTATTCTGCTTGACCGTTTACACTAGAATGATTGGGTGTGGATGTGATCCTTTTGATTTTTAAGTGTTCAAGGAACTTTATGGACCTTTTTGCCTATAAATTATGGCTCGTTGTCGCAGTCTATCTCTTTTGGTATCCCAAATTTGCAAATTATATTCTCCTATAAGAAATCTACCACTTCATGTTTGCTAATCTTATGATAAGGACTTGCTTCAACCCACTTAGAACAAATAGTCAATTAAAATCAAAAGAAATCTTACCTTACTGGGGACCGGTGACAGCGATCCAACGATATCCATAACTCACTTTATGAATGGCCATGGTGACAAAACTGAGTGCATTGGTTCTGCCGGTTGATGTACCAACTACGCGTAGCATTGACATTTATCAAATTTTTGAACATAAGCCTTGGCGTGTTGTTCCATTCGAGGCCAGTAGTATCCTGCCCTAATTGATTTTAATACTAACGAATCCAGGTATGAGGATTTCTGTAGATCCCCTTATGGAATTCTCGCATAATGTAGTTAGCTCCGAAAGCTCCCAAACATCGGGCCAATGGACCTTGGGAATATCTTATGTAAAATTAACCTCCCTTGAAGTTGTTTCGAGCTTCTTTACTGTACATCAGTTGAGATGACTTAGGATCTTCAAGCAATTTTCCATGATCAAGATAGTCAATGATCTCATTTCTCTACTCCTACACCAAATTGGTCGCATTTAGCTTGTAGTAGCTATCTGCATCTAATACCGCATGCACTGATGATACAAGATTGGCTAGAATATTTGCTTCCGCATTCTATTCCCTTGGGATGTGAGTAATTGACCATTCCCTTAACCAAGCGAGTAGAGTCGGGACTTTCATTACGTATTATTGCATGTGTTACTCATTGGTTTTGAAAATCCCGTAGACCTTATTTATTACCAATTGGGAATCGCATTTGATTTCTATGTCCATGTAGTCTAATTCCCGAGACAGCTCGAGCTCTGCAAGAAAAACTTCATACTCTGCTTGATTGTTAGTTAGAGGAATAATTCTTATAGCATACCTTACGATTTCTCCCGAGGATGTGGTTAGCCCTATGCTAAGCTCGGATCCCTTCACACGGGAAGCTCTGTCCATTAACAAGGTCCTAACTCCTAATGTTAGTACAGACACCATTGATGCTTCTTTCGTAGCCAAAGGTAATAGTCCCGCATGAAAATCGGCCACAAAGTCGGCCAAAACTTATGACTTAATCGCAGTCATAAGATTATATTCTATGTAGAATTCATTCATTTCTATTACTCAGTTGGCCAGCCTACCTGAGAGTTCAGGTTCATGAAGAATATTCCGTAGGGGAAAATTGGTTACCACAACTATCGACTTACATTAGAAATAAGGACTATGTTTTTTAGCAATGACTACAGGAGATAAGGCCAATTTTTTCAGGTGTAGGTAGCGATTTTATGGTCCCGTTAAAATTTTATCCACGTTATAAATAGTATATTGCATACCTTCATCCTCACGGACTAAAACGGTACTTACTGCTACCTCTAAGACCACTAAGTAGATTAACAATTTTTCGCCTTCCTCCGGTTTGCACATTAATTGAGGACTTGACAAGTATCTTTTCAAATCCTTCAAAGCTCAAACATTTTGGGGTCCATTCAAAGTTATTCATCTTTTTAGGAGTGCAAAAAAATAATGGCATTTTTCTGAAGACCCTGAAATGAATCTTCGCAAAGAGGCTAGTCTCCCTATCAGTCGTTGAACCTCTTTTACGGTTGATCGCTGATCCAGGATTTCTTCGATGGTTTTAATTTTGTTGGGGTTAATCTTGACCCCTTTTTACGACACAAGGAATCCTAGGAACTTACTAAAGCTGACCCCTAATGCACACTTCTCTGGATTAAGTTTCATGTCGTTCTTCCTTAAGATGTCAAAGGTCTCTTGCATGTGTTTAAGACGAACACTTGCGTTCAAAGACTTAACTACCATATTGTCTATGTAAACCTCCATAGTTTTCCCTATTTGTTTCTCAAACATTATGTTTACGAGCCATTGATAAGTGGATTTAACGTTCTTTATCCTGAAAGGCATCATATTATAACAATATATGCCGAAATACGTTATGAATGAATTTTGTTCCTAATCCTCCGGGTTTATCTTGATTTGGTTTTACTTGGAGTAAACATCAAGGAAACTCATTAACTCATGCCCGGCCGTCGCATCAATTACTTTATCATTTTTTGGCAATAGGAAGGAGTACATATAATGTACACACATGCATAATTTATTATTCTTCTCTAGAACTACAACTACGTTAGCTAGCCCGTCATGATATTTTATATCTCGGATTGAACAAATATCAGGCAAGTGAGTTACCTCTTCTTTAACTAATTTGTTTCTGACCTCGAAAATAGGATGTTTTTCTATCTTACAGGAGGGATGTTGGGGTCCAGGCTTAGTTTGTGCAAAGCCACTTCTATGGGATACCTATCATATTTACATGAGGCCACGGAAAACAATCGACATTAAATTTAAGAGATTCAATAAATCCAGACCTGATCTCGGGGTGTAGTCCTGTCCCCAAATGGAGCTTATTTACCAAGAACTTTTCAAATAATGTGAGTTGTTCAAGTTCTTCCGCTATAGACTTTGTTGCATACATTTCTTATGGTACCTGGAAATATCTTGGTACCTGAAAGGGTTCCGACGACCCCTCCCTCTGGTTGACTTCGCTCGGCTTTGGAGTAGGTGTCGGTTCCAGTAATTTTTATGCCACATGCTCCTTCACTTTTGCTACTGGAAACTGAGATTTCATTCATATCCCTTGTTGTTGGTTGATCACCTCTTATTTGTTTAATTCCCTCGGGAGTTGGGAATATAACAAACTTATGATATGTTGATGGCACACCATTCATCTAATGCAACCGCAGCCTCTCTAGGATAATATTATAGCCTATATCGTTGACCACCTCCTCGAAAGGGGTATTCTTCATCACCCTATCGGCATTTGTGGGTAGTAAGATCTCTCCCGGGGTTATCACGCTCGCTAGGTTGAACCCAATGAGGAGTTTTGTGGCCAAAATGATACTTCCGGTGAGCTTGGATTGCTCCAACACCCTCAGTTGAATGTTATTGGTCTAACTTCCTGAGTCCACCAAAGCACGTTAAATTTTAAGATCTAAGGCATTTATAGAAATTACCAATGCGATGTTGTATAGTAGCAGTAGTCCATATACTTCTTTCTCCATGAAAGTAATGTCATCCTCTGCGACTTCCCACAATCTCTTATTGTGGTTCACAGAAACCTTGAGATTTTTTGCCCCAAAAAATTTCACACCAATAATCTCATTCCCCTCGAAAATTATGTTGATGGTCAAGTGCAGGGGATCTTCTTCTACTTTCAAATGTTCTGCATTATCACGATTGTGGTCGTAGTTATTTTTATCCTGGTCACTTCAAAATTCTCTAAGATGGCCATTTTTCAGCAGTGTCTCCACCTCCTCGCGTAGATGTTGACAATCCCCTATTCGGTGACCATTTGTTACACGGTATTCGCATAAAAAATTAGGATCCCTTGGGCTGGGATCGGATATCATTGGCTTCGGGAACTATGCTTCTTTAATGTTCCTCATAGCCAACACCAGCTCCACTACGCTGACATTAGAGTTGTATTCGGAAAGTCTGGGTTAGGAAGAATCTCGAGAACCCGATGTCTCCTTGTCCTGTAGCGACATATTTTTCTGGCCGCGATTAATTCTCCTATAGGTAGCAAACCTATCCGTCAATCGAAAAACTCTGCCACATCTTTTTGCCTGCTCGTAGGGCAAAAACCTGCTGATCTATGTCAAAATCATCCCTCAATTACTCCTTATTCTTTTCCCAGTATCGGCCTTTGGTCAATGACGGAAAGCCGAGCTGATCATCTTTAATTCTTCTCTGTGACTCGTAATAATTGTAAACATCCGTGCATGTTGTTGTTTGGAATTCGATCAAACATTATTTCAATTTATGGGAAGCATTGAAACTTCTCGGATTCAACCTTTTTATAAATGTTACTACTACCCATTCATCTAGTACGACTGGGAGTAGCATCCTACCTTTTTAGAATCGGTTCATAAACTCTCGCAACAATTTGTAATCTCCTTGTGCAATATTGAATATGTTGGTCTTTCGATCTTGTACCTTTATGGCCCTAGCATAGACTTTAGTGAAAGAATCCATGAGAATCTCGAAGGAATCTATGGAATGCTCGGGCAAAAGTAAATAACATGTCAGGGACCACTTCGTGAGGATCTCCCAGAATTTCTTCAATAAGTTTGACTCAATCTTATGTGGGGCCAAATTGTTTCCCTTCACCTCCATTCTATAGGTGGTGATATGCTCCTAAGGATCTGAAATCCCATAATACTTCAGCACATCTTGAATTTTCAACCGCATCGGGATAGGCTCTCGTGTCGTGCTTTGGTTTGAATGACAGTTAGGTGCATTTCTTTGAATTCAGACCTTTTTATACTGGTGGTGCGACTAGATTTTGGTCCATTCGGGCATTTGTTTCCCTCATAAACCGCATGAGTTCGGTTTTAAAAGGACCATTCTCATTGTTAGTACCGAATCTACTACCATCCCCCTAGCCCTGTCAAAGCAAACTTCGTCTCTTGGGGTGTTGTTATCGACCCTATGCATTGTTATATTTGAAGGAGCACCGGGAGGAACTGGACCTCGCATATTCACATTGATGTAAGCACCCGACAATGCCTGCCTTAATTCCGACATGACATGATCCTACCGCAAGAGATTACCCATAATGGCCTTTTGTTGCTTCCTCAATATCATTACTCTTTCAACAACTGCTTGTCTTCAGCATCCTCAGAAGTTGCCTCTCGAACATGTCATTGATATTTCCCATCGTGAACTAGCATGGCCTCATCCCCCTCGTTGCGGGTATCACTGATCGAATCTTCATGCTAAGGCTGATTTCCTTGAGCCTCAATGTTGTGTGCGATGTTGAAATCTTTATCTACAATCTTTAATGATTTTTTCTAACAACATAGAATCAAACATGTTAGTAGTAGATACAAGGATAAATTCAATTACACGACTGCCTAAGACCTACAATGGGCACCAATCTAGTTACCCCTAAAATGGCACGGTTGAAATTATATGTGATTTATAAACAAGTGAATCGATTTGATCGTAAAATAATAAATAAATTAGAAAAAAATGTAAAACTTAACTTTAAAATCGAGATAAAATAGTAGTTATCTTGAGCTCGGGAGTAGAGCTTTCGGAGGCAATAAGAACAATGTAAGTAAGCAACAAAGTAGAATATTACTGAGCTTTAAGCAAGGTATAGTGTATGCATGTCACAAAATTTATGTCATTTCCAATGATGGTAGAACTTACTATTTATAGTTGCACCTAGGGAATAAGGTCCTAGGATCAAGCCCCTCTTAAATGTCAATTATAAGGGCCATTGAAGAATGTATAATGGTAGGCACTGAATGTCCTATTCTCTATAACGGACCGTGCACTTAATGCCATAGAATATTCTTCATTGATGTCTACCAGATGACAGACATTTATTTTGTCTTTATGAATATCATTCTCTCTGGTAATAAATGAGATTGTCACCTTCGGTCCTGACTATCTTCTGTCCTCGGCTCCACATATTGCTTTCTACACGATAAGTTAACATGAACGTATTTTATCTTATACAGTACCAACTCATAGAAATGACATGCATAGTAGAACGCATGGTCGTCTTGTGCATTGATAATAGATACTTCAAAGTTTATTTTCATCAAATTGTAAATTAATACATACCTTTTAAAGCGTAAAAACATAAATAAAATTTAATCTCTTGCTAGCTTANAATTAACATTGATGAATTACTAAATCACAATGCTGAATATGTGAAATAAAGTAAAGCATTTGGAATCCCAAGTAATAAAACAACTACACAACCCGAAGAATCTGGTGTCATAAGTCTCAGCCTCTAATACATGTGTATCAACCTACTACATATAGTCCCTAGAAACGCAAAAATACAACAAATAAGATATAAGAAAGATCAAGACTGCCAACGTCAAGTGCAACTACCTTGATACTCCCGGATAAGCTGCTAGGCAGAGAAATCCTCACTCAACCTCAGGCGTACCTATATCGGCATGCAAGGTGCAGGGAGTAATGTGAGTACTCCGAACCAGTGAGTAATAAACATAAATAAAGGTTGAGAATAAGAAATCCTGAATAGTCACAAAGTAATTCTATAAATACAACAACTTGAACCCAGCAGTATAAAATCAGTAAATCAATGAAAACGCTTAAGGAAGCCGGCCGTCGCATCAATTACTTTATCATTTTTTGGCAATATGAAGGAGTACATATAATGTACACACATGCATAATTTATTATTCTTCTCCAGAACTACAACTACGTTAGCTAGCCCGTCAGGATATTTTATATCTCGGATTGAACAAATATCAGGCAAGTGAGTTACCTCTTCTTTAACTAATTTGTTTC
Source organism: Nicotiana glauca (assembly GCA_026770625.1). Classification (NCBI taxonomy): domain Eukaryota; kingdom Viridiplantae; phylum Streptophyta; class Magnoliopsida; order Solanales; family Solanaceae; genus Nicotiana; species Nicotiana glauca. The sequence goes on along the minus strand of MU737055.1, from coordinate 425,425 downwards.
TGACCTCGAAAATAGGATGTTTTTCTATCGTACAGGAGGGATGTTGGGGTCCAGGCTTAGTTTGTGCAAAGCCACTTCTATGTGATACCTATCATATTTACATGAGGCCACGGAAAACAATCGACATTAAATTTAAGAGATTCAATAAATCCAGACCTGATCTCGGGGTGTAGTCCTGTCCCCAAATGGAGCTTATTTACCAAGAACTTTTCAAATAATGTGAGATGTTCAAGTTCTTCCGCTATAGACTTTGTTGCATACATTTCTTATGGTACCTGGAAATATCTTGGTACCTGAAAGGGTTCCGACGACCCCTCCCTCTGGTTGACTTCGCTCGGCTTTGGAGTAGGTGTCGGTTCCAGTAATTTTTATGCCACATGCTCCTTCACTTTTGCTACTGGAAACTGAGATTTCATTCATATCCCTTGTTGTTGGTTGATCACCTCTTATTTGTTTAATTCCCTCGGGAGTTGGGAATATAACAAACTTATGATATGTTGATGGCACACCATTCATCTAATGCAACCGCAGCCTCTCTAGGATAATATTATAGCCTATATCGTTGACCACCTCCTCGAAAGGGGTATTCTTCATCACCCTATCGGCATTTGTGGGTAGTAAGATCTCTCCCGGGGTTATCACGCTCGCTAGGTTGAACCCAATGAGGAGTTTTGTGGCCAAAATGATACTTCCGGTGAGCTTGGATTGCTCCAACACCCTCAGTTGAATGTTATTGGTCTAACTTCCTGAGTCCACCAAAGCACGTTAAATTTTAAGATCTAAGGCATTTATAGAAATTACCAATGCGATGTTGTATAGTAGCAGTAGTCCATATACTTCTTTCTCCATGAAAGTAATGTCATCCTCTGCGACTTCCCACAATCTCTTATTGTGGTTCACAGAAACCTTGAGATTTTTTGCCCCAAAAAATTTCACACCAATAATCTCATTCCCCTCGAAAATTATGTTGATGGTCAAGTGCAGGGGATCTTCTTCTACTTTCAAATGTTCTGCATTATCACGATTGTGGTCGTAGTTATTTTTATCCTGGTCACTTCAAAATTCTCTAAGATGGCCATTTTTCAGCAGTGTCTCCACCTCCTCGCGTAGATGTTGACAATCCCCTATTCGGTGACCATTTGTTACACGGTATTCGCATAAAAAATTAGGATCCCTTGGGCTGGGATCGGATATCATTGGCTTCGGGAACTATGCTTCTTTAATGTTCCTCATAGCCAACACCAGCTCCACTACGCTGACATTAGAGTTGTATTCGGAAAGTCTGGGTTAGGAAGAATCTCGAGAACCCGATGTCTCCTTGTCCTGTAGCGACATATTTTTCTGGCCGCGATTAATTCTCCTATAGGTAGCAAACCTATCCGTCAATCGAAAAACTCTGCCACATCTTTTTGCCTGCTCGTAGGGCAAAAACCTGCTGATCTATGTCAAAATCATCCCTCAATTACTCCTTATTCTTTTCCCAGTATCGGCCTTTGGTCAATGACGGAAAGCCGAGCTGATCATCTTTAATTCTTCTCTGTGACTCGTAATAATTGTAAACATCCGTGCATGTTGTTGTTTGGAATTCGATCAAACATTATTTCAATTTATGGGAAGCATTGAAACTTCTCGGATTCAACCTTTTTATAAATGTTACTACTACCCATTCATCTAGTACGACTGGGAGTAGCATCCTACCTTTTTAGAATCGGTTCATAAACTCTCGCAACAATTTGTAATCTCCTTGTGCAATATTGAATATGTTGGTCTTTCGATCTTGTACCTTTATGGCCCTAGCATAGACTTTAGTGAAAGAATCCATGAGAATCTCGAAGGAATCTATGGAATGCTCGGGCAAAAGTAAATAACATGTCAGGGACCACTTCGTGAGGATCTCCCAGAATTTCTTCAATAAGTTTGACTCAATCTTATGTGGGGCCAAATTGTTTCCCTTCACCTCCATTCTATAGGTGGTGATATGCTCCTAAGGATCTGAAATCCCATAATACTTCAGCACATCTTGAATTTTCAACCGCATCGGGATAGGCTCTCGTGTCGTGCTTTGGTTTGAATGACAGTTAGGTGCATTTCTTTGAATTCAGACCTTTTTATACTGGTGGTGCGACTAGATTTTGGTCCATTCGGGCATTTGTTTCCCTCATAAACCGCATGAGTTCGGTTTTAAAAGGACCATTCTCATTGTTAGTACCGAATCTACTACCATCCCCCTAGCCCTGTCAAAGCAAACTTCGTCTCTTGGGGTGTTGTTATCGACCCTATGCATTGTTATATTTGAAGGAGCACCGGGAGGAACTGGACCTCGCATATTCACATTGATGTAAGCACCCGACAATGCCTGCCTTAATTCCGACATGACATGATCCTACCGCAAGAGATTACCCATAATGGCCTTTTGTTGCTTCCTCAATATCATTACTCTTTCAACAACTGCTTGTCTTCAGCATCCTCAGAAGTTGCCTCTCGAACATGTCATTGATATTTCCCATCGTGAACTAGCATGGCCTCATCCCCCTCGTTGCGGGTATCACTGATCGAATCTTCATGCTAAGGCTGATTTCCTTGAGCCTCAATGTTGTGTGCGATGTTGAAATCTTTATCTACAATCTTTAATGATTTTTTCTAACAACATAGAATCAAACATGTTAGTAGTAGATACAAGGATAAATTCAATTACACGACTGCCTAAGACCTACAATGGGCACCAATCTAGTTACCCCTAAAATGGCACGGTTGAAATTATATGTGATTTATAAACAAGTGAATCGATTTGATCGTAAAATAATAAATAAATTAGAAAAAAATGTAAAACTTAACTTTAAAATCGAGATAAAATAGTAGTTATCTTGAGCTCGGGAGTAGAGCTTTCGGAGGCAATAAGAACAATGTAAGTAAGCAACAAAGTAGAATATTACTGAGCTTTAAGCAAGGTATAGTGTATGCATGTCACAAAATTTATGTCATTTCCAATGATGGTAGAACTTACTATTTATAGTTGCACCTAGGGAATAAGGTCCTAGGATCAAGCCCCTCTTAAATGTCAATTATAAGGGCCATTGAAGAATGTATAATGGTAGGCACTGAATGTCCTATTCTCTATAACGGACCGTGCACTTAATGCCATAGAATATTCTTCATTGATGTCTACCAGATGACAGACATTTATTTTGTCTTTATGAATATCATTCTCTCTGGTAATAAATGAGATTGTCACCTTCGGTCCTGACTATCTTCTGTCCTCGGCTCCACATATTGCTTTCTACACGATAAGTTAACATGAACGTATTTTATCTTATACAGTACCAACTCATAGAAATGACATGCATAGTAGAACGCATGGTCGTCTTGTGCATTGATAATAGATACTTCAAAGTTTATTTTCATCAAATTGTAAATTAATACATACCTTTTAAAGCGTAAAAACATAAATAAAATTTAATCTCTTGCTAGCTTATGTTGTGTCGCTAGATATTGAAATATTGACGGATCAAGCCCATATAAAATTTGGGTTAAATCCTAAATTTAAGACACTATAGAACGACTTTTGTAATTCTAAGAGTCTATTAGGGTTGCTGGGATGCTACTCCATAAAAATCCAAGCTCAGAGTCTACTCTACCCTTACTCTAAGTCACTTCTATAAAAAGGGCTTCATATTCAATTAAAAGGGAACTCGAAAATAGAGTTCCTCTTGAAAATTTTACAAGATCACGAGATACAAGCGAAAATATCAAGATGTGGACGACTAATCCTTGATAATCAAATAATTCAAGTTAATATCTTATAACATACTTTCATTGATATCAAATATATCCAAGGAAGTTTGCATCATCCTACGATCGAGAAAGACATTACTCCAGTCCTTGAATCAAGGAGATAATTATGAGAGAATTATCAAGAGAGAAACATAATTGTACTCACTATTAATTAGTAAAAATATTTTCTCTTATTTTGTGAGTTTTTTTTAATTCTCCATACCTTGAAAAAATTATTGCAAACAAATTGGCATGTCTAGCGGAACCAGTTCTACATTTCATCTCTTCCTCCTACAAATTGAAAACTACCAGTTTCAAAATCATCTGTTGCAATGGTTGAGTATTTCAGGTCTCGTCTTGAAGTTTCAGCAAGCTTACACGCTGATAAACCTTAAAATATGGGGCATTAGTAGACATTAAAATTTAAATGAATCAAACCCTTGGGAAATTTGGGCTAAATCCTAAATTCAAGACAGTACAAGATGACTCTTGCAACTTTAGGAGTCTAATAGGATTGATTGGAGGATACTCAATAAAAATCCAACTTGAAAAATATTCTACCCTAACCCTAGGTCATTCTTACAAAAAAATATGACACATTTCCTTAAAAAGGAATCTTGAAAATAGAGATCACCTCGAAAACCCCATAAACTCGGGGGATACGGGCAATGATATCAAGATGTGGCCAAAAAATTCTTAATAGTCAAATACTCCAAAAAGATCTATAATATACTTTCATGGGTATCAAATAACTTCAAGGAAGTCCGCATCATCATTCGTTCTGAAACACATTGCTACAGCCCTCGAATCAAAGAGATAATAAGGAGAGAAGAATCAAGGGAGAAACAAAATTGTACCCACAATTAATTAATAAAAATATTTCTCTCTTGGTTGTAATTGCCCTTTAATTTTTCATATCCAAAAATATTTGTTGCAAACAGTGTGATCTAAATATTTAACTTTAGGAGTTACAAATGTATATATGAGTCCAAATTTGACCAATGACGACCAACGATGAGTACGACGAATGATGGATTTTCCTTGATTCGTGTCCTGTGTGAGACGACCTAAAAGCAGACGAAAGACTGTATGACCCTTACAACGGTGTAGGCCCAATAGGGGACATTAAGAATACTTTGAATATTTCTTATATTCTGTCTTTTGCTACTTAGGAGGTTTTCATTCCTTTTACATAAAGGGGGTAATAAACTTGTAAAGCGGGACCTGAATCTTGTCGATAATATTATTTCACAAATGAGAAGTCTTCATTTTTATCTATCTTTCCTTCTAGAGATTATTACACTTAGCTAAGATTTACCCCTTTCATCTTCGATTGATTTATTCAAAAAGGATTTTAATAACTTTTGAGTCAAACAATTTGGCACCGTCTGTGGGGATTTCTGTAGCTGAAATTGTAGTTTTCATCTAGTTTCTCGAGAGAAATAATAACTTTTCTTCAGCTTGATAAAAAACAACTATGGTGGGAAAGGGAGAAGAGAGGCTAAAGGCAATAGGGGTGTCACAAAGAACCTCATGAGTTCCCCTCAAAGAAACTAGTGGAAAAGACAAACAAAAATACAACACTAAGTGCCACACCTAAGGGAGAGATCCCACCTCCTGCGCACGAGGATATAACAATCCTGCACGAAAAGGAAACCTTAACATCTGCAGCAGGAGGAATGCCACCGGCTTTCAAAAGGCTATTAGAAGAATGGTTACCTTGAGCAACATGCTCGAGAAACCCGTTCAGAAAGATACCGAAGACACGTCACCCGCAGAAGCCGCGGCAGCCACAGATGAGCCAAACACTATACGAACAGGTAACGTCTGTACTGTTGCCTATGTAGGCAACGATGCACTCACGGTCATCCTAAAGAAAATGGAAGATATGGAAAATGAAAACAAAATGCTCCATGACCAAATGAAGGAACATCGGGAAAGGGTCGATAAAATACCAGGCGCTCTGAAGTTGTTACCAAAATGTGATGTATGTCGATTCGTCGAACGACCATATAGCGAAGGGGCAGCCCCACATTCTATTCTGAAAACCTTTAAAATGGCACCACATTTGAAAATATATGATGGTAGCACAGACCCAGGAGGCCACTTGATCCATTTCGTTACTGCAGTAAAAGGTAACGATTTATCGAAGGAACATGTGCCGTTTGTACTACTGAAAAAGTTTGGCAAAACTCTAACAGGAGGAGCCTTGACATGGTATTACCAACTATCATCGTTGTCTAAAACAGTGCCTTCGGAGTAACTTCAGGAAAATTCCTAGGTTTCGTAGTAACACAAAGGGGTATCGAGGTCAACCTGGACCGGATTAGATCCATTGAAGGAATACCATAGATACTAACTCGCAAAAAGCAGTTGCAGAAAATAATAGGGCAAATAGCCGGCCTGTCAAGGTTCATCTCACGATCTTCAGATAGATGCTTCTCCATTCCACAATTGATCACGTCGAGGTACATTCTGTCAGCCTGACTTGGGACTGGAGCAACCATCTCGTAAAATGGACGGAATGCTTCCGCAAGATAAGAAAGAAGCGACAAAGCTTCAGATACATGCAGCCAGATACAACCTTGTAAACAGGGATCTCTACAAAATAACATTTGACGGCCACCAGGCCAAGTGCCCTGGGCCAAACCAAATAAGACGAGTACTGGAACAGGTGCATAAAGGGCACTGCGGCACCCACACTAGGAACCGTGCACTAGTCCGCTACTTCATTTGAGCCGGATACTATTGGCCCACTATGAAAAAAGAAGCAGTGGACTATGTCAGGAAATGTGAACAGTGTCAGAAGTACGCCCCTATGACACATCAAGCAGGGGAACTCCTTCATTCCGTCACTTCACTATGGCCATTCATAAAGTGGGGAATGGATATAGTCGGGCCCCTCCCTGCCGAAAGAGGTAAAGTATGTTTCCTTTTGGTTTTAACTGAATATTTTTCTAAATGGGTGGCAGAAGGTGCATACACATAGATATGCGAGCAAGAGGTCATCGCTTTCATACGGAAAAATATTATATGCCATTTCGGTATCCCCAAAGACATCAACTGCGACGACGGACCTCAGTTCATCGGAAAGAATAAATGACCGAGTTTCTCGAGAAATGGAACATCAAACGAATACTCTCCACACCGTATCATCTCGCTGGTGATGGTTAAGCCGAATCCTCCAATAAAGTAATATTGAATATATTGAGGAAAAAACTTGAGGATGCAAAGGAATTATGGCCCGAACTACTACCGGAAGTATTATGGGCATATCGTACCACATCAATAACTAGTACAGGTGAGAAGCCATACTCACTAGTCTACGGGACTGATGAAGTTATACCTGTCGAGGTTGGAGAGCCTATCTTAAGATAATCCAACAAGAGTGGACCGAGCAATGGCGAAATCAGGCTACAAGATCTGACAAAGTCCAAGAATGGAGAAACATGGCCCATGTAAGAAAGGTAGCCAGAAGCAACAAGTGAAAAGGTACTACAACAAGAAGGCCAAAGTGCGACCACTCAAAATCAGAGATTACGTCCTTAAGGCCAAAACACAAGTAGAAAAAGACCCTAATGGGGGAAAACTAGGAACAAACTGGGACGGACCATACAACATCACAGCCGCAACAACCAAAGGAGCATTCTAGTTAGAAACAATGGAGGGAAAACTACTCCAAAAAAACTGGAATGTCGCCCATCTTAAATACATCCAATTCTGAAGAACACATCACCTAACCCGTACTTTATTTACCTTATTCGGGTTTTATCCCAATCGAGTTTTCTAGGTGAGGTTTTTAATGAGGCGGCGAGGGAGATGTCTTGAGGTTCGGAGTACTGTTCATTACCCTGCCCATTGATATAATCTCTGGAGCGATGTAATAAAGGGACTGGATATAAGTAGTAAAAATCAAAATTGTATGTACAAAGTTGACATGTGGTTCTTACGAGAAGATAACAAATCTCCATTGTATGTATGGAATCGACATATGGCTCTTACAAGTATATAATTTAATCTTCATTCCAAGAATAAAGTCGACAAGTGTCTTCCTGCAGGAACACAATCAAACCTCTAACGACGGGATACTACTTCAACGACAGTTAGAAGCAACATCCCAATGGCCAAGGCCATCGACAAAACATGAGTTCGACCTTATTCGAACTACGAGGGGATACTACTTCGATGACAGTTCAAAGCAATTTCTCAATGGCCAATGCCATCGACAAAACATGAGTTCGACCTCGTTTGAACTACAACGGGATACTAATTCGCCGACAATTCGAAGCAACATCCCAATGGCCAAGGCCATAGACAAAACAAGACTTCGACCTTGTTTGAACTGCAATGGGATACTACTTCGACGACAGTATGAAGCAACATCGCAATGGCCAAGGCCATTGACAAAACATGCGTTCGACCTCATTCGAACTACGACGGGATACTACTTCGACGCTAGTTCAAAGAAACATCCCAATGGCTAAGGCAATCGACAAAACATGAGTTCGACATCTTTCGAACTACGATGGAATGCTACTTTGACGACAGTTTGAAGCAACATCCCAATGGCCAAGACCATTGATAAAACATGAGTTCAACCTTGTTCGAACTACGACGGGGGATACTACTTCAATGACAATTCAAAGAAATATCCCAATGGCCAAGGCCATCGATAAAACATGAGTTCGACCTCGTCTGAACTACGACAGGATACTACTTTGATGACAGTTCAAAGCAACATTCTAGTGGCCAAGGCCATAAAAAAATAGGGGTGAGTTAACCACACCGAAAAGTTAATTCGACTCAACAGCTCGACAAGTACCCCAGATGCCAGGGAAATTACAAAGAGCACCAACCCATAAACAATATAAAGTCTCCATTGTAAAAAATACTATCTACATTGATCCGTACAAAACGGGCTCAAGCATGCGCCCTCCATAGAATCCCCAAAACAATAAAAACACAAGCAAAAGGCTACACATCATCCCCGGCAGGGTAAGCATCTTCGTACCAATATTTCGAAGCCTAACAGTTCGCCTCAACTGAGTTGATATCATCACCATCAGGAGTATGAGGGTTATACCAACATGCCTCACGAGCGCCATGAGTTTCATTGTGTGCGATTTGAAGCTCTGCCTCAGTTGCCCTCCCCTCAGCATGAAAAGCCTTATACACATCAAGTCGGGCCTCATCGAGAACCCATAACTCATATATGAGACGAGGCACGACTGGGTCAGCTAAAGTATAGGACGTGGAAAGTTGAGAACGTCAGGTTGCATCCTCCGCTCTCAGTGAGGCCACTTGCCAATTTAATATATATAGCTCTACCTCCAACTCTTTAACACGCCCTTCAAGCCCCGCAGCTTTAAGATTAGAGGCGTCCCTCTCTCTGGTAGGCTAGAAATACGGAGGGTATCTGCTAAAGACACCATTTCAAAAATAGTTGTCGCTAGCTTATCAGCACTAACGTCCAGCTTACCCTTAAGCCCCTCAATCTCCGCCGCCTTAGCACTAATTTCAGCGGTCAAGCCGGCCACCTTCGCTTGTAAATTGGCATTCTCAGCGATCACCCCTGTACTCAACTCAAGCTCATCCTCCTTCGCCTTAAGGGAGGCCTCAAGCTCACTATAACGGGCGACAGTCTTCATAAGATCCTCATCCCACTCCTTCAGCTCTTCATCCTTGCGCTCTAATTGGTACTCCCTCTATTGGAGCACTTCGCAAAATAGCTGAAACTTTGGGTCATGAGTATAAATATCGGCCATCGCGCGATGCTTAGCATAATACTGTTGATACTTGGTTGACATTTTCTCATATACAACCATCTTCCTCCTCTCCCGACGCTCGTGCTCGATCTCCATGATGAGGGTCTAGAAAGAAAGAAAGTGATTAAAAAGAAAATACAGGCCACCAATCGCTGCACGAGCCCAACAACGAAAGGAGAAACAAAGAAACTTACCCGAAAGTCATAGCAGCGACGTTCTAAGACAACTCCACATCACTCATTGCCCTGAGCACCTCAATTTTTGGGGTCACACTTAGCGGAGCCAAAACGGATGCCACTTGCTTGCAGTTCAACATTAAGTTGAAATCCCTTGGAATGACTATGTGGGCGATCAGGCCCCTCCGCTCTAACCTCCACGTGGGTATGGAGACCTATGAATTCTTTGACCTTTTTTGGGTCAACATCTGAACCTGAGCCTCCACCCTCGACATGACGGCCTCCAACGATACGCCGCCCTCGACCGAGCGTACAGAGCCGGCTCCTAGGTGAACCCCCTCGATTTGAGGAGATCTCCCTGAAAATATGGCATCAGCCATAAACTTGGGTACAGGTTCCATCTGCGATGCCCCCCTTCTATCAGCATCAACAGTTACACCCTTTTCAAGCTCCATTATCCTCCTTTTTCCCGATAACGGCTCGTCCCCATTGGAGGATTCGTCCAAAAGGTGGGGAACCGGCATTAAAGAAGCCACTTACCTCACGAGGACGACTTGAGAAGGGAATTTTAATTAAACAGGTCGAGGATGACCTTCCCGAACATATTCATCCAATACAAATTGCGTGGCCGTGGCGACAATGGCCTATCGAAATGCGAGAACTAGCGCCCTCCGCCTGGAAGCTCCTTGACCCGCCATTGTAAAGAATTTAAATTAATGGATGACGATATATAACTAATGAAGTGGTAAAGGGAAAAACACTCACCAGTTGGAACATTAGGGCCTTAATGCTTTACAAAAGAAGGCCAATCTCGTGTCTTCGCTGCATAGGGTAACAAACGAGCTACCCAATCCCTTATGTCTGCAATAGGGTGGGGTGGAGGTCCCATAACTACAAGCAAGAAGTAAACCAACTTTACAACGAATACAGATGAAGGAAGAATAAAAAGAGTGGCGACACTAACGAGTTTCATTCCATCGCTCTAAGAATCCGGCGAAGTTAGAAACGATATGCTTGGTTTTGACGAAGAAATACTTGTGCCAAAAATTGCGACTTGCTCGATCGTTCGTCCCGATCACCAACCCTTTCGTGCCACGGTGCCTCAAATACACCATGTAACTATGTGGAAGCTGGGTGAGAACAGGTGCAAAAGGTGGTGGATGGAGATATTACACTCCGCCAACTCCGCATACTTGGTCAACAGCAGAAGAAACTTAAGAGTATACGGCGAAAGTTTATGCCGGGCAAACAAGGTAGAGCCTATAGAATTCTTCCGCTCGGGGGAAAACAGGAAAGGTTTAGCCAATCACGAAAGGGTACTCATAGAAGGCGCAGTACCCAGGCTTGTGGACATCTACAAAGTCCCTCCCTGCCGGAATCATGTCAACGTAAGCGGGAATGCTATATTTTGTACGAAGAGCGTCAAGGTGAGCCTGCTCCGTCTTAGAAAGTTCGGGGGCAGGAGTGGGAGGGGGTTCTTTGAATAAGTCACTGCGAGACATAGGATGTCTCAGTAATAGCTCTTCCACAGTGGGAAAACTATCACCCTCCTCTAGCCCCGTATCCTCACCGCCTGGAGGGGGCGCCACGGACAATGTGGTGACTTCAGTAACCCCTTTATGAGAACGATGTGACCTTGGCATGAATTCGTTCAAAGAGGTAACAATACAAAGAGAAGGAAGAGGAAGAGATTGTGAAAGAATAACAAGGAAAGAAGAAGCTGAAATGTATCAGAGCAAACTCGGAGAACTAAGGTGGGGTTATCAGAAATGAAATGGCCAAGAACTTTCGAAAAACAAACCCCCCACCTATTTATAGGGTTGGGTGGGGCCAGAATCGAAGCGGAAGGTCACAGTGTAGCGCTGGAATTGCAGCATCAAGCCATCAACTCCTGCCACGAAAACATGCGCAATGATGACACACGTGAAGATGATTTCATTTTCCGGTAAAATGTATTATCTGGTGTCTTATTAAACATGCTGATCATCCCCCATTGGCCATGTCGTAACGTCTCGAAGGGTCAAACTTCTCCATAGGAATGCATAATGTCCGCTCATCGAGGATGCACCTGGTTGCAACCCCGACAAGCGGAGGGACTAAATGTATGGGTCCAAATTTGACCAATGACGACCAACGATGAGCACGACGAATGACGGATTTTCTTTGATTCGATATCCTGTGAGAGACGACCTTAAGGCAGACGAAAGACTGTATGACCTTTGCAACGGTATAGGTTCACTAGGGGAGATTAAGAATATTCCTTCGAATATTCCTTATATTATGTCTTTTGCTGCTTAGGAGGTTTTCATTCCTCAAGGGGGGGGGGGTAATAACCTTGTAAAGCGGGACCTGAATCTTGTCGATAATATTATTTTACAGACGAGAAATCTTCATTTTTATCTATCTTTCCTTCTCGAGATTATTACACTTAGCTAAGATTTACCCCTTCATCTTCGATTGATTTGTTCAAAAGGGTTTTAATAACTTTTGAGTCAAAACAACAAACTTAAGCAAAAATTATTTATATAGCTAGAATAAATGTAAATATATATAAATACAATAGCATTCCTTATTCCTTTTACTTTCATATAAACATGAGCAAATATGGCTAAATGTTTTACTACAAGCTGTCTTTTTGGTGGCTTAAACAACAGGTCCTAGAGGTTTTCACGTCTGTTATTTACCGGCGGCGTCTCTCTACGTGTGTCTGCTTCCCCCAACAGACAGCATTAGCCATTTAGGCTGACACTTCAACTTCCCTCCGTTTTAATATTTCACTATCTGTCCTCTGATGAACTTCATTTTTATAAGTATATTGAATACTATAATAATTATTGTATTGTGGTTCAATTGATAAGATTTTATATTTTTATCAGAAACTGTGATCGATTTCAAATGTTCAAAATATTTTTAATTTTTAAAAAAAGATTTGACAAAGAACGCTTTCATTTATTTTATATAATTTAGTTAGTCTATTGAAATTTAATTAAACTGGAAAAAATATTATTGATTGCAGCTATTGTTGACGATTATTAAATAACCACTTCAATATCATTCTAGCAAACAAAATGTTTGAGTGGCAACTGGCAAGCATCGAATATGCGTCGGCGACGCGCGAGCTTTTGTGCCTTATTAAATCCACGTCGTTTTCTGAACCCTACTACTCTGAAAGTTTCACGTGCACAATGTTTTTTTGGTAGGATCCCGAATTTCCTCTGTATGATATTCTGACGGTATATAATATTCAGGATTAGGTAAGCCTGATACATACAAAGATAACGGCAAAATTTAACCAACCACTATAATATGAAACAAAATTTTTTTAATTAATCTCAAAACCGATAGTGCAAGTCATAAGTTCTATTTATTTTCTTAGAAAAACCCTCAAGTACAACTGTTCCGGAATAGAAATAAACAGTACAAGGTAAAATTTTAGAAGGTGACTCTGAGGCCTACAAACACAATAATAGGTATACCTTGAGTCTCCACAGCAATGCCTGATCAAGTAGCTAATGATCAACAACATTCGCGGTACCTTGATTTGCATAAAAGTGTGCAAAAGCGTAGCATGAGTACACCAAAGTGGTACGCAGTAAATATTAAGACCAATTTCAGTGGAATAGTGACGAGAGACAGTCAAGATACCTACTGAATACACAACCTGAACAAGTATAAAGGTGAAATAGCAGGGGACAATAACAATATAGGATTAAGAATGATAACAATAACAAAATAATGCTTACAATAGGAAACTAAGACCAACAATTAGCAATCGCTAATAAACAGGTAATAACGTTGTAGAGTAAATTGAACCCAGTTTAAGTCCGGTGAAACCAAATAAAGAAAATCAATATTAACTCACTAAGAACAACCGCTTTCGCACCAGATTTATTCAAGAATTTCCAAGAGGCATCAAACCTCATAATCACAAATCACGAGTCCAAATTCATGAACCCCAATCACTTGGTATCTTTTACCCACATTATAATTCATAACCGCATGAATGACTCACATCCAAGAGCATGACAATATCTAATATCCTCATGGACAACTGAGTGCCAATAATTACAATAACTCATGACCCCACAAACGACTCACATATCAATAGAATAACTCTCCAACATAAGGGAAGTAAACAAGAGTACATGTAAATGACCAATGACATCATTATTCATCTTCTAAAACAAAAATGAGTGATGAATTACGTATATGCTTGTGCTAGTGTTCTATCATATTCAAGTGAACAAGCAAGAGTGGAGACAATGAGTGACACATAAGAAACGATCAACACAAAATGTACAAGGTAAAACTCACACAAGGTAGGAACACCACTTCACAAATATCAACAATAACAATGCCTCCAGGCAACCAGAAATCATTCCCCGACATAGCCCACCTTGTCTCACCACGTGCGCAAAAATAAAGTAAATGCACGCCTTGTCTCGCCGCATGCGCATAATAATATTCTCACCTTGTCTTGCCACATGCGAAAACCCATATATATAGTCCCCCTCGTCAAGTTGTATGTGCAAATATCAAGATGTATCAGTCAGATCTCATCTTGCATAATTAGAAAGCTGATGGCAAATTTTGAAGTCATTTTTAACTTGTTCAGACCAAACAAACTCTACTGGGAAATTTTTTGATGAAAGGAGAAAGATAAAAGGAAATAAAAATTGAAGACAAAGAAAAAGACGACTCTCCAACAAGAGAAACTATAAAATAAAACCCTATCAAACGCGGATACCGACTCTAATGGTCATGACATGCACATATGGCCTATCCTCCGTCGTCAATCGTCTTTCACAATCTTCGTCTGGGGCTTTCCCATCTGATTCTCAATCTTTGTTCGACTTGTAGTGCCCGAAGGGTTTTCACTATGAATCCTTTCTCATTTTGGTTTTTCTCTCAGCTTTCATCGCATTATGGTGCTTNTATATATATATATATATATATATATATATATATTTATTTTATATTTGCTCAAAAATCGGGCAGAGATTCGACACTACTTGGACATTTTTTTTAAAAAAATGAGTAGTTATCTCTCTACACGGTTATTTTTCTTTTTCACAATTTTTTTTTCAAAATTCCCGATTTCACAAGCTGGTCAGCATGCAAGTTTGAAGCAAATAAATACGCAAAACAAACAAGATGCAGCAGGATGGTCTTTTAATTTCAGGGTACCTATCCTAGACAGACCCAACCCCTGTGTTGAGTCCCCTAAGTCAAATGCAACATGATGCAAATAAGCTTTCCTACTAGGGATCCGGTATGGGGCTTTGTTATTCTAGGTTTAAAACTTGGGTTTATTGTTCTAGACCTACTTACCCAAGCGGACAACTCGAGCCGAGGAGGGTCAGTGTACCGGTATCATTGCTTTCCGGTTTAACTGGTAGTGCTCCCCGCCTAAAGCATGTGTGACTAAAATCCTTCACCGGGTGCCAGGAACCTCGGCTATATCAAAGAAAGCGGGCTATGTCAAGTAAATGCCCACTTTTATTTTCAAGAAGACTCAGAGGGGGTGCGTGAGATGATAGTTTATATACACAGTTCAAAATTATCAAAGCGGTAAAAAGCAATATTTAGGACATTTAACATAAACATATAATAAAGATCAGATAATAAATAAGTCAAATACAATAATTATTCCAAGCTCGAATTCTTAAACCCTGAACCAGTGGTTCTGGGTTTTACTGTCCCCAGTGGTACTGAACCAGGTACACATTTGTTAGACTAGTTTGATGTAACTTCAAATTGCAAAAATGCTGAATTAAAAGGCTCAACAGATTGTCTATTGAAGTGTGTTCAATTAATGTATTAGAATGTATCATTAGGAGATATTGCATATGTTTATGCTCATATTAGATATGTATTTACATTGTATAACTATACTAAAAATGGTTTTGTACCTAGAACTGTTCTAAGTAGCTTAAATGTTTTTTATATGCTTGTGGGCATATGAGTTGGTAGATAGTCACTACTGAAAATTAATTTGATTTAATTAAATTANAGGTTTTCACCGATAAGACTCTCTCATTTGTATTACTTTTCAGCTGGGGATTGGGGTGCCACCGCTAAGACTCTCTCATATTTCTTTTCTGGAGATCAGAGTCTTTTCTGCTCGGAATCAAAGTGTTATGTTCTGATAAGACTCTCTCATTTGCCTGACTTGGCCTTTTTTGAAGACTAATCGGAATGTCTTTCTTTGGACCGTAATGTGAGATTTGGATAGGGCTAGAAAGAAAAGGTATTTAAAGGCTCAAAACTAATCAATTTGGGTTCAAAACTACAACCTTCAGAACAAGATTTATTTTATAATAAATACAATTTTTTGCCCCAGTTTCTTACTTGGGGATTTTTTGGTTTTTGTTACACTATGACCGAGTTGTGAAATGCCTACGTATCCTCTTTGAGGAATCAGGTCAAATGTAGTTCCCAATTCCTCGTTTGTTCTAGTTTTCCTTTTCACTTATTATTTTTCTTTTCTTTTCTTTTCTTTTTCTTTTCCTTTTCTTTACCTCTTTTTTTTCTTTTCTTATCTTTCATGTTCATGTTTCTAACCTTTGCAACCGATTCCGAATGAGGGGTATGAAAGAAAAAAAAATACGGCTCAAGAGGGGTAACAAAGGATAAAGTGTTTGTATAGCAGAACAAAATGCATTCGTCATTCCAATCTTCAATACATACTAAGTGCAAACAACACGATTAACATTCGCCTTATCTTTAAGCATTATGGGGCAACACTCTCATTTTCATTATCATGAACGACCCCCATGTCAATTTGGCCAGCTTGCCTTTAACGGTTTTCTTTTTTACTTGCCCCAATTTCACATGACTCGGGCTCCCAATAAATCGTTCTTGTTTCCTTTAAGCGTCCCGATCACTTCCCAATGGTTTTGATTAAATTTTAAGATTAGGCCAAAATTACGTGTGCATGCCATGTCATTAGAGATGACAGAAAAAGAACTATAGAAAGCGAAAAGTAAAAGAAAATGACTAAACGTAT
>MU737055.1:365674-401083 GCA_026770625.1 Nicotiana glauca | reverse complement strand
ACCTTCTCCCGGGTTAACAGAATTCCTTATCCGGATTTCTGATTTGCGGACTGTTAAATAGAGTCAAACCTTTCCTCGATTCGGGATTCAATCGGTGACTTGGGACACCATAAATCTCCCAAGTGGCGACTCTGATTCTCTTAATAAATGAATCCCATTTTGATTGTCCTTTAATTGGAAAAACTCCCTCTACCACGCCCTTCGCGGGGTGCGGTAGCGCCAAAAGGAGGTGTTACAATAACAGCACGGACAACTCAAATGCGAACACCCCGACAATCTTTTCAACAATAACACGTGCCAAAATATATCAACACAAACACAACATGTGCGCATATTCCACAAATAAATTTTCAAAACTTTTTCAATACCACAGCCACGCATTGGCCTCTGCTCAATAACACTGAGTCCAACAGCAGCAACAACAACAATAACATGAGAATATATCAATTAAATCAACTCAAGAACTTCTGAATATAAAGAAATGGAAGAATAAGCTCACAAAGAAAGACACAATACAAAATAATGGTCTCAACAGGAATAGCTCAATAAGGCAGAAAATGTGTAACAATGATTGCACAAAAGTACAATTCAATGATAAGAGATATATAATAAATCAATGGCCCCAAATAAGAACACGTTGACAAATGGAAGGGGTTAACGAAAATATTAATTAAGGCTAAGCAATTACGGAAGAGGTAATAATAAATTCAACTAAGGCTAAGTAATTACGGAAGAGGTAATAATAACTTCAATTAAGGCTATTCAATTACGAAAGAGGTAAAAATAACTTCAATTAAGGTTAAGCAAATATGGTAAAAATAATAATAATTTCAATTAAGGTTAAGCAAATTACGAAAAAGACATATGGCAATAATTTCAATTAAGGCACATAAGATTTTAATTGGCAACAAGAGTAGAACATGAACAAATTAACTCCAAATAAGACATGTAAGGGTGAACTTAATTAATGAAGGATTTGACATGATAAAACAATTTCATATCTAGAGAACATGAAAACCTAAGAGCCTTAACAGTCATATTCCCACAAATAAGCCTGAGTATGTACTCGTCACCTCGCGTACTTACATGACCCAATTAGCATAATAACTCAAATCCCAAGGGGTAGTTCCCCCACAAAATGTTAGGCAAGTTACTTACCGCAAAAGGCTAGAGTGATACTCTAAAATGACCTTCTTGGGTGAAACAACCTCCGGACGGCTCAAATCTTGCAAAAATAACTTCAAATCATAAATAAAACTCATAGGAAATAACTCCGGATACTAACGCTTCGATCTTTAATTAATACTAAAAAAGTCAATCCAAAAAGTCAACACCAAACCCGCACCTTACAACCTGATAAATTCATAAAATCCAAACACTTATTCATATACGAGTCTAAAATTATCAAATTCTGATATCGAATCGCCCTTCAAATCCTCATTTTATATTTTTGAAAGATTTTACAAAATTCTCATTTTCTTCTAATCAATTCACTATTTTAATGAAAAAAATCATGAAATAAAATCAAATACATGTAAAGATCACTTACACCAAAAAACAACATGAAAAACCCCTAAAAATTCATCGAAATCCGAAGTATACAACTCAAAATATGATAAAAATGGCTATTCCTCGAATTATAACCTTTCTGCCCAGCACTTTCGCACTTGTGAACAATTATTGCGCACATGCGCGCTCTTATTTGCGAGAAATTCATTTCAACTGTGGCCTTCACTAATCACCAGGAATCTCACCTGAGAGCCATATTTCGCATCTATGATTCCGCAGATGCATCTCAAAACTCCACAGAAGAGGAAGACCATCTGGAGGCTCACATTCGCATCTGCAATCAATATCCCTTAGGTGCAGTTGCGCACCTGCAAAAGCGAAGAACTAGACGTGTACCATCTCGCAGAAGCGACCAACATCGTGCAGAAGTATCTCCACACTTGCGCTCCAAAATGCGCAGGTGCGACACACTAGAAGCAAAGTTGCCATAAACGTGGAAACAAATCTTAAACTCACCCAAGCCACTGGTGACCCCGTTTGAATATACCAACAAGTCCAATAACATAACGCTGACCTACCTGAGGCCTCAAATCACATCAAATAACATTGAAACTACAAATCTCACTCAAATTTTAAAATTTTTCAACTTTCAAAACTCGTGTCGAAATACACCATATCAATCCAAAATGACGTCAAATTTTGCATGCAACTTCCAAATGACATAAAGGAGCTAATCCAACTCTTGAAATTATAATCCGAGCCCGATATGAGTAAATCCAAATCCTAAGCAAACTTCTCAACCTTCAAAAACTCCAACTCTTCCAATTTTTGCCAAATTGCATCACTTAACCTACAGACCTCTAACTCCAAATACGGATACTCGCCTAAGTCCAAAAATCCCACAAAGCTATTGGGACCATCAAAATACAATTTCGGAGTCGTCTATATAAAAGTTAAACTCCAGTCAGCTTTTACCACTTAAGCTTCTAGAACATGAATCCTTCTTCCAAATTGATCCTGAATCATCCGAAAACCGAACTCGACCACACACGCAAGTCATAATACATAATATGAAACTGCTCGAGACCTTAAGCCACCAAAAGAAATACTAATTTTCAAAAATGATCGTCGGGTCATTGCATTTTCTTTTTTCATTGATTGTGCCTTTTTGCATACTGGTAATTTTGCTCACACAAATTATAAATTACTCCCTTTGTTCCTCTTTATGTGAACTTATTTTCTTTTTGGTCTGTTCTAAAAATAATGATCCCTTTCTAAATTTGGTAACAATTTAGCTTAAGTTTACAACTCTAGCCTTAATGTGAAGCTTTTATAACTACAAAATTACTCTGGGTCCCTTTCTGACTTGTTTTCGAAAAGTCTTCATTTTTTCTTAAACTTCACGCCCAATCAAACAGGATCACATAAATCGAAACGGAGGGAATAACTTTTGCCTTTTTCCCTGTCCGAGAGCTAGGTTTATATCTCGTCCATTCAAATATATTAGGCATAATTTGATTGAACAAAATATTTAAACAAAGGAAAAAGAAAATTTGACAAATAGGTCTTACATAAATTCATTAGACCATCAAAAGTATCTATGCATCAAATAAGTTGTTTTGCACTCAGCAAGCAATAAGTCAGATCAAGGAAAATGTTGATTTAGGCAGGTATAGAGTGTTCGTGTGGCAGAAGATATAAAAATAATGTTGAACAGAGTGTATTAGTAATGTTGATATTAGTTATATTGGTAAGATAATTTTTTATTGTCATGATAAAAAATTCACCTAATCGTGATGGCGCCTAACCCAAACTGTCATGCAAGTCAAATAGCAAAAATCCAATTTAAAAGAGATTTAAATTATAAAATAGATAATGAAATAACCGAGCTTTTATTTCGAATCCAAAGAATTGATAGTTAAAATCATGCGCTTGTTTTAGATTTTACAAAGCTAGTATGAAATAAATACATCATCTATTTGAAAATATACATGAACATATTTAGAAATTCTAAAGCTACCAAAAAATAAGAGGCAGTTATGACCAGGACACAAGTATATCTTCAATGGCTGCTCCCGACATACACAGAAATATCAGCATCCAAAATCTGCACGCAAGGTACAGAAGTGTAGTATGAGTACAACCGACCCCATGACTCGATAAGTAACAAACATAACCTTAGATTAAAAGTAGTGACGAGCTTGGATAATGGTCAGGGTCCAATACCAATAGCCAACAACAACTTATAACAATATAATGAAAGTAGTAGAAGAAGCAACTCAAAGATATGATGCTCAACTCGTTCTCAACTACGAAAAAATAGGCATGTTGTTGAAGTATGACAGTAAAAATCAAATCTTTCACCGAAATCAACAAAATGTGAGTATATCAAAAAACTGTGATTTTTTCCCAAAAAACATTCAACAACTGATAAAATATTTCAATCTCAGATAGCATGAAAAAGGTACATCTCTATGCATACATGTTAATATGCATGTGAAGTCATAAATGTCACAATATCGTTTAGAATGATGAAATGCATCTCCATTCTTGTATGTCAAATGTATATATATGTCAATTCAATGTATCACAATGATGAACTCATGTACTCAGACTCTCATATTACTCAATCTCCCAGTCTCGCGTTCCCACTCATCACGCTCAATCATTCAATACATTCGATCTCTCAGCACTATACAGTATCTACTGCAGTAATCAACCCAATCCACATATAGACATAAGACATGTTGCAGCATGCAATCCTATCCATAAATAACCATAAGTCGTGTTGCGGCATGCAACCCGATCATTATGTAGCCATAAGGCTTGTTACGGTGTGCATCCCGATCCACATATAGTCATTAAACCTATTGCAACATGCAACCCAATCCACATATTGCCATATGACCTGTTGCAGCGTGCTACCCGATCCACATATAGCCATAAAGCATGTGGCGGCGTGCAACTCGATCCACAAATAGCCATAAATCCTATTGCAGCGTGCAGCCTGATCCACATATAGCCATAAGGCATGTTGCGGTGTGCAAACCTATCCACATATAGCCATAAGGCCTGTTGGAGTGTGCAACCTCATCCACATATAGAAATAAGGCATGTTATGGCATGCAACCCGATCCAAAAATAGCTATAAGGCATATTGTGGTGTGAAACCCGATCCATATATAGCCATAAAGACTGTTGCGGCGTGCAATTTGATCCACATAAATGAATAATACATGATACAGCGTGCATTCCGATCCCATCATGAATCGATAATACTTGTTACGGCGTGCAACCCGATCCCATTATGAATCAATAACACTTTCTACGGCGTGCAGCCTGATCCTATCAAGATCACTCACTATCCGGCACTCAGTTCCCAACTCAGTCATCACTCTCTCCTATTTTTTGGGGTTACAAATCTCGTGCCAATCAGCCCAAATGTTGATAACAATATGATGTAACAACAAATGATAAGAAATACTAAGATACGATATGTAAATGAATGAATATGACTTAGTATTTAAATGCAATTCCAGCAAATAACTCAATAGTAGATAGAACCTCAATGGGTCCTAACAGGATAAATATATAGCAAAACATGGTTTCTAACATGGGTCAAGGCTCAATTTCTCTAGCGCGTAGATTTTTTATGGCTAAAAACAAGATTAGGTAAATACATAGTATCACAGAATGAACTGAGCCATAATTCACATGTACATGCCCACACGCCAGTCACCTACCATGTGTGACAGCTCAACACCAAATAGATAACACGTATTTTCTGAAACTCTATGATGAACCGACCCGTCGTCTCGTGAGTTACCGCCCCATTTTCCCCATTCCTATTTCTTTATGCTTCATTATCAGTTTTGGGTGTGAACGAGTTGATTTGGATTGTTTTTAGTAGGAAATGAGACACTTAGTCTCTTTCAGGAAGGTTTGTTTTGGAAAACTCAACCGGATATTGACTTATGTGTTAGAAGACTCATATTGGAATTCTGATGATTCGGTTAGCTTTGGGAGATGATTTGTGACTTAGGAGCATGATCGGAAGTAATTTTGGAGGTCCGATGTAGAATTAGGCTAGAATTGGCGAAGTTAGTATTTTGGCGAATTCCGGTTGATAGGTGAGATTTTGATCCGAGAGTCGGAATGCAATTCCGAGAGTTGTTGTAGCTTCATTAAGTAATTTGGGATATGTGTGAAAATTTTTAGGTCATTCGAACATGGTTTGGTTGGGTTTTTGATCGAAAGTATATTTCGGAAGTTTTTAGGAAATTAGGTTTGAATTCGATGAGTTTTGGGTAATTTGGTATTGTTTGAGGTGTTTTGATGATTGGAACAGGTTTGAATAATGTTATGAATTATGCTCGCATGTTTGGTCAAGTCCCATGAGGCTCGGATAAGTTTTGGAAGAGTTTTTGCCGTTTGAGCATAAGCATGTAATGACCCAAAATTCCATTTTTTGTTCTAGAGTTTATTTCGAGATTTCCAAAATTTAAATAATGAATTATAGTAGTGATTCGGGAAATTTGGTGTAATTTCATCAAGTCGCGATTGGGTTTTTGACACGAAACATGAGTTAATTGTTTAAGAAGAAAAATGGGTATTGAACTGAGCAAAAGAGCTCCTAATTGAGTTCCAATTGAAGGTCTATGTTTGTACTATTATTTTTGACTCATAGGAACAAGAATCATCGAATTCCGAGTTTATATGATGGAGTTAGAGCCATTTTAGTGAAAAGAGAAGTGCTGCAATTTCTTTGGCAGCTGCTCTATTTTTTTAGCAGCGTGAATAGTAACCGCATGCGTGAACAGTACTTCCAAAAAGAATCCTGTGCAGTGAGTTTATAAAACACTTCATCTGCAATTTTTGGTCATTTTTCCTCCATGGTTGATCATTTTGAGAGCTTCTTAGTGGAGATTAAAGAGGGATTCAAGGGGGAACAACTTGAGGTAAGTTTCTTGGACTTAGAACTCGTTTTTATTGTGAATTCCACCTAGAGATTCATGAAATATAAGCCTAGAAATCAAGAACTAGGGCTTGAATTTTAAAAAAAACAATTAGGATTTGATGGGTCATTTGAACTCGGATTTGGGAGTTCTTGGTATGTATAGACTCGTGGCGAGACAAGGAATCTGGTGATGGTAATTTTCTGAGTTTCGAGACATGGACCCAGGGCTCGAGTTTTGTCAAATTCATGAATTTTGATATTTTTCGATTGCATTCGATTGGGTATTGTCTCTTTAGCATAATGCGACATATTCGTTGTGATTTTGGGCAGATTTGTCGCACGAGGAGGCTAATTTGACAGGCAAGGGTATAGCAAGCTAGACTTTGACCGTCTTGAGGTGAGTAATTGATGTAAATGATGTCCTAAGGGTTTGAACCCCTAGAATTTTATATCGTAACGCTATATTGAGGTGACTTGCATACCGGATAACGGGTGTAGGGTAGAGCACCATTGGGGATTATGACTTAGTCCATCCCGAGATATATTTTTACCGTGTTTTCTACTTGAACTAAATTGAGAATCATCCTTACTTGGATTTAATTGTTACATTTGGGCTTCTTGCCAATTATTTGAATCCTTCAAGGATTGATATCACTGCTTTCGCATACTTTGCATATCATTTGATCATAGTCCAAGGTTTTAAATACTGTTTTGCAAACTCAACCATCTTCCTAAGATTTGAAAACTTAAATGATATTTCTAAATGATATTTTTGGGCTGAGAACCACTGTTTTATGAATGCCCAGGGGGATTATGATGGTTTCTGGACTGAGCATGGATCGGGCTGTGCGCCGCAACAGTATTATATTGATATTGAGGTCGAGAGCCTAGTTGAGTACATTGATATTAGGGCTGAGAGTCTGATTGATTATACTGATATTGATATGAGGCCGAGGGCCTAGATTTGATACCACGAGATGGTTTGATATTGCGCTTGGGCTATAAGAGCTCCTCCGGAGACTGCAAACACCCCCAGTGAATGCCGTCGACGATAAATAAATGGATGGCTCGGGCTGTACACCACAGTGGGTACTGGAATGTACCATCATATGCATTGCACTGCACTTATGCATTTGTTCTCTATCTGGTATGAAAGTATGGGGGGGGGGGGTGAATTGTATGTAATTCAAATAAATATTAATAAGTTGACTTAAAACTTTAGTAGTCGACTTAATATTGCAACCCTGCAGATAGAGAGATTCAAAATAATATGCAAAAAGTAAACACATAAATTAAAGACACTAGGAATTTTATACGAGTTCGGATTCAATATGAATCCTAATCCAATCCCCTTGGGTTGGAAGGGATTTTTCTTCAAGCAAATGAGTTTTCTTTTGAGTACAGATTTGATATTTGTCACTCAGTTCTCTAGCACTCATTTGATACAATGCCTCACCAGTTGTATGCTCTCTATCTATTCCTGACTTGTTACACAACAGATCTATATAGGCTACTATGCTTATTTGCAGTAAATTGAAGAGAGTTATTTTGGTTCGATCAAAGTATACTAAGAATGGAGTTGCACTACGAATTTATACAAGGATGGTTGGTGAAGGCTTGTCAACCCAAGGGTTTTGATCTGGAAAGAGTTGATTCTTTCCAAGAATAAGGTACTAGCCATTGCTTCTCTTCAGATTATTTCCTTTGGCAATAGATAGAATTCTTCTTTGATATTTGGACCTTCTGATCTTCACTGCTGTTCCGGATCCTCTAGATTTAATTGGTCTTCAGTGATTTGATCTGATTCGTTAATCACAGATTGCGTTGATTCTTCATTCTATTATGGCAGATTTGATTTCCTAGAATCACGGAGTTAATCCCGTTTTGCTGATGTAGAGTTAATTCTTTCCTTGTGCATCATGAGAGTTTAGGGCAGCTTCTTTCGAGAACGATATCCTTCCTTGTTCATCCTGGCAATTGCAATTATTCCTTTTTATTTCTTTGAACTCCTGCATATGCATATTAATTTATATCATTAAAATATGTTCTAACAATCTCCCCCTTTTTGATGATGGAAAAATAATATACATAAATGTAAAGGGATAAACAACAGTTGACTTCCCTGTTTGGGACTGGCCGACTTGGCTCCCCGTCAATGTGTGTAGTCAACTGATCTTGATCTCCCCTCAACTTGTGTGGTCGACTTGTACCTATGTATTATTGTCTATGCATGGGCAGCATAGCGGAATTAACTATTTCAAGGAATAAGAGATACTATGCACGTAGCATAGTCGACTTAACCTGTACAATGAATAGAGAGTATATGCACACTATCTATGCATGTAGCATAATCGACTTAGTAACCTGTATAGAGAGTATATGCCTGCACAAAGAGCGTTATATATTCTCCCCTTTTTTGACATCAGCAAAAGAGGGAGTAGCAAAAAATAATATCCACATAAGCAAAAAAAAACATCCACGGGCATAGCCCAACCACAGCTAAAATAAGTTTTAAAACAAAAGAAAAAAATATCTGTAGACCACATCCATCTCATCGTCGTAGAAAGTAAGTTTGAGTATTGCATATTGCCTCTTTCATCTGTTCGAAGCTGGTGTTGGCAGCAACGCTCATCCCATCTAGCCTGTCATGCACCTCCTTGAAGGCTTTAACTGCATTCTCCCTTACCCTTTGCACAACTACCCTGATTTTGGACACATCTGACCCTATTTCCTTACAAATAGCATGAATAGTATCCACAGTTGACTGTGTGGTGGACAGGAGAGTCTTGATGTCTAGGAGTTGAGAGTTAATGGAGCTAAATTGTTCATTTAAGTCTGCAAGAATGGTATAGGGAAGGACACCAGAAGAAGGCTTAGTTTCCTCAGGGGTTGGCTTTGCATCACTTTCACCCTTTTTGACCCAGACACCCATGATACTCACATACCCCATACTAGAGAAGGCTCTAGAGTTGTAGCACTTGTACACAGGAACAGAGGGGTAGTCTGAAAGCGGAATTTGATGACCTTCCAAAATATGGGTGATGTCCATACCATAAGGAATATTGGTCGGATCTTCAGCACCCTCAATCATAAAATTTATAACCTAGGAGGACAACTTGATTTTGAGGTTAGAGATAAGACAATAGACAATGAAGGTGTCTCGTTGAGAGAGGGTTGAGAAGGAACCAGTTCTGGGAAGGAGAGTGGTTGCAACAAAGTGAGCATGAAACTTAGTTTCAAAGCTAACATCACTGGTCCCTAACTGATTTGGTAGGGTTTCGGAGGGATTTTTTGCAATACATTGTTTAGCCTGATCAAAGGTGATTTCAAAATCCTTAGGCCAGATATTTTTAAAAACAGTCGGGAAACCAGAGCAATGACACAGAAAAAGGGAGTCGAACACACGACAATCAAGAACAATGAATTTACCAAGAATAAGAGTTTCAAGCCTATCAGGTTTACTAGAGCGAGGATTAACATAAAACATATGGACGAGGGGTTCATATACTTTAGGCGGAGAAATGGAGAGAAAATTTTCCCACCCTTGATACATGAAAAGATCCTTTACCTTGCAGTTAAGGGACTCCATAAGATCGAGATCTACCACTCTACCATGGGCAACGGGCTTGTCCTTATGAGAAATAAAGAATTCTTTATTGGGGGTGTCCCAAAAATTTAGGTCTAATTCGAGAGAGGTAGAGAAATTGAACTTTGATTTCTTTTAGGGTAGAAGCAGGAGGATCCCCCATGGGTCACTTTCCGGAGGCGTTATTACCTAAATGTTGGGAGTGTTCTGAGTATCCTCCTTGAGAAGAGGCACAACCCTCAGAACGATCGGACCCTAAGTCTACTTGTTCAGGAGGCATGAAAGAGGGTTTTGTTTTTGAGCGGGTACTTTTCCTGGTGGAAGAGGGGTTTTTGGAAGATTTTTCCATGGGAGAAGAGAGGGTTGTACAGGTTGAAAAAGGGAGTTGGTAGAGGTTGAGGGAGATGGTGGAGATGAATGAGATGGAAAAGGACTAACTTAAAAAGATAAAAGTTGACGGTTGAGTACAGAAAAGAAAAAAATGTCAGATGAAGCAACATGATGATTGGCTTTCCAACTTCGGCTGCAAACTGATGCAAAATAGACTAAAAAAGAGGGAAAAGGCTGACAACGTAATTAATGCACCGAAAAATTTATGACAAATTTTTGAAAAGTAACAATTTGGTCCTAAAAATTTTTCGAAAAACAAATAATGCCAAGTAATTCTCTTAAAGAACAGAATATATATTCTAATAATGGTTTAGTAAAAATATCAGATAATTGGGTAGAGGTACCAACAAAAGCTAATTCTATGTCACCTTTAAGAACATGATCTCTAATAAAAATGATGCTTAATGTCTATATGCTTTGCTCTACAGTGATGCACATGATTTTTAGAAAGACAAATTGCACTACAATTATCACAAAAGATCTGTATAGGTTTAAAAGAGAGTTCATAGTCACCCAATTGATGGGACATCCACAGTAGTTGTGCACAATATTGACCAATGGCTATGTACTCAGCTTCAGTAGTCGACAGGGCGACTGATGCTTGCTTTTTACTGTTCCAGGATATTAAGGCCTTTCCCAGTAATTGGCAAGTGCCACTCATGCTTTTTCTGTCTTTCTTATCACCTGCCAAATTTGCATTTGAAAAACCTTCTAATTTAAACGATTTAGAGCGAGCATACCATAATCCATGAGATACTGTGCCACTAAGATATCGAATAATTCTTTTTACAGTTGTTAGATGTGACTCCTTGGGAGCAGACTGAAACCTGGTATATTTACATACGCTGAACATAATAACTAGTCGACTACCGGTCAGATATAGTATAGATCCAATTATTCTTCTGTATTTGGTTTCATCAAGTGGAATACCCTGTTCATCCTTATCCAAATTTGTAGCCGGACTCATCGGAGTCCCAATAGATTTTGCATTGCTTATGCCAAATTTTTGGATCAGCTCCTTGGTATATTTAGTTTGACATATGAAGGTTCCCGCTTCAGATTGATGAATTTGAAGCCCAAGGAAAAATGTGATTTCACCCATCATACTCATTTCGAATTCACTTTGCATGAGGTGTGCAAATTCCTTGCACATAAGAGAGTTAGCAGTACCAAAAATAA
This sequence comes from Nicotiana glauca, assembly GCA_026770625.1. NCBI lineage: Eukaryota > Viridiplantae > Streptophyta > Magnoliopsida > Solanales > Solanaceae > Nicotiana > Nicotiana glauca. Next base: position 389,462 of record MU737055.1, on the reverse strand, counting down.
TATCATCAACATAAATTTGAATGGTGAGATTACCTTCTGTTGATCGTTTAATGAATACAGTGGTATCAATTTTACCTCTGGTGAACCCATCATCAACAAGGAAGGCACTTAACCGATCATACCAAGCGCGTAGAGACTGTTTAAGTCCGTATAAGGCCTTAGTGAGCTTGTACACATGATAAGGAAATTTTGAATCTTCAAATCCTAGAAGTTGTTTCACAAAAACTTCCTCTTCGATGAATCCATTAAGAATGGCGCTTTTGACATCCATTTGAAACAATCTGAATTCTTTTTTCACTACCGGAATTTTCCACCATCGGGAGTCATGATAGTGCCTACTGTTGGATCTAGGCAACCCAAACATTTAACCCTTTGAATAACAACACAACAGTAATAACAATAAATAACCTTTAAATGAAAGCGGAAGTATTTTATGACATAAATAAATGAAAGTCCAAAATGCGGAAGTTAAATATTTCACTACCCAAGGACTGGAGTCGCTATCTCACGGACAATTAACGAGTGCTACAAACAAGTCTGAATAGAAAAATACATCGTGTCTGTCTCGGTACAATGAAAACAAACAGAAAATATGGAAAGGGACTAAAGTCAACTCCCACTCAACGTGCTACTCTTGTGATTCAAAAGCTACTCTGGTATCGTGATCTGTGCAAAAAGCACAGAAGTGTAGCATCAGCACAACCGACCCCATGTGCTGGTAAGTGCCTGGCCTAACCCCGTCAAAGTAGTGACGAGGCTAGAGAGGACTACCAATCAACATGTACAGTTCTATATATATGTGCAATAAAAGGAAAGAATACCAAAAACTAAACAGTTAAAAGGGAGGAAAACATGCTATGGTGCAGTACAATCTGGATATAAAAGTCATCATTTAAATAAGAAATAGGGCACAACAATAATTAACAGATACAAGAAATCCAACTGTTGCACGAAATCAACCTTCGTGCTTTTACTCTCATCCTCATCCAAAGCAATCAAATAACAATGCACGGCATCACCCTTCGTGCTTTCCTCACATAACTCTCATTTCATGGCACAGAATGATCCTTCGTGCAAATATAATAAAAAATGGCACAGAATGACCATTCGTGCATAATATAATCAACAATATCATGGAATGTCCCTTCGTGCGAATATAATCAAACAATGGCACGGAATGACCCTTCGTGCATAATATACTCAACAATGGCACGGAATGTCCCTTCGTGCGAATACAATCAAACAATGGCACGGAATGACACTTCGTGCATAATATAATTAACAATGTCACAGAATGTCCCTTCGTGCGAATATAATCAAACAATGGCACTGAATGACCCTTCGTGCATAATATAATCAACAATGGCACGGAATGGCCCTTCTTGCACAATTACTCTTCCTCACCCAAACAGAAATCACAACCAAACGGGCGAGGGAAATAAATAATAACAAGAAATGTCCTGGCAAGGGAAGAACACAATTAAAGATCCAAATCCCGGCAAGGGAGCAATATCAACAACTTACACATCCCGGCAAGGGAGATAATCACATCTCTTTCCAATTCTTTCATTTCTTACTCGATAGTATTTTTTTGTTTGAGCCAACGCTCCAAAGAACTCACAATTCATAAATAATCCTCAAACTTCTCACATTATGTAGAAAATCATTAATTAGCTTGGAAGAGTTCTACGTATACGAAAACAAGTACCAACAAAGACCCACGATCATACTAGACACCGGTGTATAGATACTCGTCACCATGCCTATACACCGTACTCGATCATTTAGCAATTAACAATAAATAATACTCTAATCCTATTCCCTCAAGCCAAAGTTAGATCAAACACTTACCTCGGTCCAAAGAATAGCAATCAACTCTCCAATACCGCCTATCCTCTAAAATCCGACCCCGAAACAATGGTATTTAGGCATAATTAATTCAATAATATCAATTAGGGCTCAACAACATAATCCCATAGCCTACAAATGAGTTTTCTAGCATTCTTCTAAAAATACCAAAATTCGACACCGGGCCCACATGGTCCAAACATGAGGCTCGGACAAAAACCTAGTCACCCATAACCCAACGAGTTCAAATATATAATTTGTTTTAAGATTCGACCCCAAATCGAGGTTGAATCACCAAAAATTTCCAAAACCCTAACTCTACCCAAAACCCCTAATTTCTACCTTGAATTCGTGATTTAGGGCTAGGAAATAAGTAATTAGTGAAGGAAATTGAAGAAAACAAGTTAAACAATGCTTACCCATGAAGTTTTGATGAAAAGGTGCTCTAAAATTTGCCCTCGGACTTTGGAGAAGGAAGAGCTCGTGAAGTGATATGTTTTTCCCATCACCGGTTTTGTTTTTGACTTAAAAATTCGCTGGGCAAAATTGCCCTTCGTGTTCGTGGGAAAGGGGCCACGTTCGCGAAGGGTAAACTGGGCAACACATTGCGAACGTGTGAAAGGGAACGCGAACGCGTAGAAGAAAATGCTGGGGGTCCAGAACCTGGCCTATGCGAACGCGTGGACCCTAACGTGAATGCAAGGAAGGGGTATGTAACACTACGCGTTCGCGAGGCTATATACACGAACGCGAAGAGTAAAAAGGGGATAAATCCTTAGTGTTAAATGACTTTACGCAAATGCGAGGCAAGGGATGCAAACGCGATGGAGGAACCAGGGAAAGGTACGCGAATGCGAGCTTAAGGTCGCGGACGCGAAGAAGGAATCATTGGGCAAAAATTGCAAAAAAATCTGCTACCGACCTAAGTGTAAAAACACCCCGAACCACCTCCAATTCACTCCCGAGCCCTCAGGGCTCCTAACCAATCATGCACACTAACTCAATAACATCCTACAAACTTACTCGAGCGATCAAATCGCCAAAACATCATCAAAATCAATGAATCAAGCCTCAAAATAATCATTTTCATTTCGAACTTCTTAAACTTCTAACTGTAGATAATTAGGTCCGAAACACGTCAAACGACGTCCGATTTCGGCCAAACTTCACATAAAGAACTTATCACGTATTTAAGACCTGTACCGGATGTCGGAACCAAAATACGAGCCCGATACCAGAGTCTTTTAATTAATTTTCACTTCCATTTTCCTTAATAATTTTAGAAAAACAATTTAACAGAAAAATTCTTTTACTCGGTTTCTAGACCTCGAATTTCGACTATGGACACATGCCCGAGTCCCATATTTTTCTACGGACCCTCCAGGACCGTCAAATCACAGGTCCGGGTCCATTTACTAAAAATGTTGACCGAAGTCAACTTTAGCCATAGTAATATCAACTAAAAGTAAGGTTTTCAAGGCCTCGGAAGCATGGAAAAAGGGAGAAACATGGTGATGACTCTTTGGGTCGTCACATTCTGCACCTCTAAAACAACTGTTCTTCCTCGAACGGACAAAAGAAAGAAGTACCTGAGTCAAGAAATAGATAAGGGTAACGGCTCCACATATCAGACTCGGACTCTCAGGTCGATGCCTCAGGAGGCTGACCTCTCCACTGGACACGCACTGAAGGAAAGCTCTTCGACCACAAATGTCGAACCTGCCGGTCTAGAATAGCTACCGGCTCCTCCTCGTAGGACAGATCCTTGTCCAATTGGACAACGCTAAAATCTAACACGTGGGTAGGATCGTCGTGATACCTCTGAAGCATAGACACATGAAACAATGGATGCACAGCTGACAAAGTAGGTTGCAACGCAAGTCAGTAAGCTACCCCTCTCAGACGATCAAGAATCTCAAATGGGCCAATAAACGTAGGGCTAAGCTTGCCCTTCTTCCCAAATATCATCACGCCCTTCATAGGCGATACACAGAGCAATACTCGCTCACCAAACATGAAAGCTACAACTCGTACATTGCGATCCGCATAACGCTTTTACCATGACTGAGCCGAACGAAGCCTGTCTAGAATGATCTTGACCTTATCTAAGGCATCGTGGACTAAATCTGTACCCAATAACCGAGCCTCTCCCGGCTCAAACCATTCGACTGGAGTCCAACATCGCCTACCATGCAACGCCTCATAAGGAGCCATCTGAATGCTGGACTGGTAACTGTTGTTGTAGGCGAACTCTGCTAAAGGCAAAAACTGGTCCCACGAGCCTCCAAAATCAATGACATAGGCTCGGAGCATATCCTCCAATATTTGAATAGTCCTATCGGACTAGCCGTCCGTCTGAGGATGGAATGCTATGCTCATCTAAACATGGGTGCCTAAGTCCTGCTGAACTGCTCTCCAAAAGCGCGAGGTAAACTGCGTACCCCAGTCCGAAATGATAGATGTCGGTACCCCATGAAGGCAAACAATCTTCCGGATGTAGATCTCAGCTAACCTCTCCGATGTATAAATGGCTGGAACAGGAATAAAATATGCTGACTTAGTCAGCCTATCAACAATGACCCAAATATCATCAAACTTCTTCCGAGTCACCGGAAGTCCAGTTACGAAATCCATGGTAATCCTCTCCCACTTCCACTCTGGAAGCTCAATCCTCTGAAACAAACAACCAGGCCTCTGATGCTCATACTTGACCTGCTGACAATTCAAACACCTAGCCAAATATCATCAAACTTCTTCCGAGTCACCGGAACTCCAGTAACGAAATCCATGGTAATCCTCTCCCACTTCCACTCTGGAAGCTCAATCCTCTGAAACAAACAACCAGGCCTATGATGCTCATACTTGACCTGCTGACAATTCAAACACCTAGCCACATATGCAACAATGTCTTTCTTCATCCTACGCCACCAATAATGCTGCCGCAAGTCTTGGTACATCTTCGCGGCGCCCGGGTGAATAGAATACCGTGAATTATGGGCCTCCGCTAAGATAAACTCTAGAATCGCATCAACATTGGGCACACAAACTAGCCCCTGCAATTTCAAAACACCATCATCATCTAAAGTCACCTTCGTGGCACCTCCATGCTGCACCGTGTCTCTCAGGACACACAAATAGGGATCATCAAACTGCCGATCACGGATATTCTCTATTAATGAAGAACGAGCGACCGTGCAAGCTAACACTCTTCTAGGTTTAGAAATGTCCAACCTCACCAGCCGATTGCCCAAAGCCTGAATATCCAAAGAAAGTGGTCTCTGGCTGACCGAAACATATGCAAGACTACCCATGCTGGCGGACTTCCTACTCAATGCATCGGCCACCACATTGGCTCTCCCCGGGTGGTACAAAATAGTGACATCATAATCTTTCAACAACTCCAACCACCTCCTCTGCCTCAAATTCAACTCCTTTTGCTTGAACAAGTACTGAAGGATCTTGTGATCTGTGTACACCTCACACATCACACCATAAAGATAATGCCTCCCAATCTTCAAAGCGTGAACAATGGCTGCCAACTCTAAATCATGGACCAGATAGTTCTTCTCGTGGATCTTCAATTGCCTCGAAGAATAAGCTATGACTCTACCACCCTGCATTAATACTGCACCAAGCCCAATACGGGAAGCATCACAATAAACTATATAAGGCCCTGAGTGTATGGGAAAAACCAATATCAGTGTCGTAGTCAGAGCTATCTTGAGCTTCTGAAAGCTCTCATCGCACTCGTCTGACCACCTAAACTAGGCACCCTTCTGGGTCAACCTGGTCATCGGGGCTGCTATAGATGAAAAAACTTACACAAACTAATGGTAATAACCTGCTAACCCCATGAAACTTCGAATCTCGGTCGCTGAAGCTGGGCAGGGCCAATTTTTGACTGCCTTAATCTTCTTCGGGTCCACCTGAATACCCTGTGTTGATACAACATGACCCAGAAATCTAACTGAACTCAACAAGACCTCGCACTTCGAGAACATAGCATACAACTGACTATCCTTCAGAGTCGTGCTCCTCCTAGCTGCGGGAGTACACCAGAATATCATCAATAAAGACTATCACGAACAAGTCCAGATAAGGCCTGAATACTCGGTTCCTCAACTCTATAAATGCTACTGGGGCATTGGTCAACCCGAATGACATGACCAACAACTGATAATGCCCATACCGAGGGTGAAATACAGTCTTAGGGACATCAGATGCCCTAATCTTCAGCTGATGGTAGCCAGATCTCAAGCATATCTTTGAAAACACCTTCGCACCCTGAAGCTGGTAAAAAAAATCATCAATCATCGGCAGTGGATACTTGTTATTTATCGTCACCTTGTTCAATTGCCGGTAATCAATGCACATCCTCATTGATCCATCCTTTTTCTTCACAAATAGCACCGGAGAGCCCCAAGGAGAAACACTAGGCCTGATAAAACCCTTCTCTAGAAAATCCTACAACTGGTCATTTAACTCCTTTAACTCTGGCGGAGCCATGCGATACGACGAGATCAAAATGGGTTGCGTGCCTGGGGCCAGATCAATATAGAAATCAATATCCATGTTGGGCGGCATACCCGCCAGGTATGAAGGGAAAACCTCTAGGAACTCCCGAATAATAGGAACAGAGTCAATAGAAGGAACCTCCATGCTGGAATCACAAACATATGCCAAATAAGCTGAACACCCCTTCTCGACCATGCGCCGAGCCATAACATATGAATGAACACTGCGGGTGGCATGTCTTGGGGTCCTTTTCCACTCTATTTGGGGAAAATCAGGCAAAGCCAAGGTTACAGTCTTGGCGTGACAATCCAAGATAGAAATATATGGGGACAACCAATCCATCCTCAATATAACATAAAAATCCACCATATCTAAAAGCAATAAATCAACTCGGGTCTCAATACCCTCAAATACTACTACACAGGAACGATGAACTCGGTAGATTACTATAGAATCACCCACTGGTGTAGGTACATATATAGGGATACCCAAAGCATCACTAGGCATAGCCAAGTTGGGTGCAAAATAAGATGACACATATGAATACGTAGACCCAGGGTCAAATAGCACTGAAGCATCCCTATCATAGACCAGAATAGTACCTGTAATAACAGCATCTAAAGACTCAGCCTCTGGCCTGGATGGCAAAGCATAACATCGGGGCTAGGCCCCACCTCCCTAAACTATGTCCCTAGGACGATCGGCTACTAGCTGATCTCTACCTCTGCAGTTCCGAGCTCCACCTCTACGATCCATACCACCACCTCTATGATCCCTACCCCTGCCTCAAGCTGGCTGGGCGGGCTGTGGATCACCTACTGTCTGAATCATAGGGCGAGGACCCTACTACTGAGAGTTGCACGAGGCTCGAGGGAAAAACCTGACAATGTGACCGGTGTTACCACAACCATAACAAGACCTCGGCTACTACGACTGTTGGCCCTATCGACCTGAATGTCCTCCCCTGAAGCTCTAAAGTAAGGGTGCACTGATAGGCTGTTGATCTGAATAGTATTGTTGAGAACCACCACTGCCTGGAGTACTATGAGAAACCTGGAGCGCTGACTGAAAGGGCCTCGGTGAGTGACCTCTACCATAGTAATCCCTACCTCCAGACGAGGTACCACTGAACCTACCAGAATGATGGGGCCTCTTATCCGACATCTGACCACCTTCCCGCGAGAGGGCCATCTCAACTCTGCGGGCAGCATTCACCGCTTCCTAAAAGGAAATATCACTACCAACTCCCATAGCCATATAGAGGCGGATCGGTTGAATCAATCCATCAATAAATCTCCGGACCCTTTCTCGCTCTGTGGGGAGTATCAAAATCACATGGCGTGCCAAGTCAACAAATTGAGTCTCACACTATGTAACTGTCATGGAGCTCTGCTGGAGGCGCTCAAATTGCCTGCGAGGTGCCTCCCGCTAAGTGACTGGGAGAAACTTCTCAAAAAAAAAACTCCGCGAACTAATCCCATGTCAAAGCTGGAGACCCTGCTGGTCTAGATAGGCAAAAATCCCTCCACCTAGTCTTGGCAGATCCTACAAGCCAGTAGGTGGCAAAATTGACCCCGTTGTTCCCCACTATACCCATGGTTCTAAGGATCTCATGACAGCTAAATAAGAAATCCTGTGGATCCTCTGATGAGGCACCGTTGAATGCAGTGGTGAAGAGCTTGGAAAACCGATAAAGTCTCTATAAAGCATCCGAAGACATAGTCGCTCCATCGTTCGCCTGAGCTGTAATACCTGGCTGAGCTGCCATAGCTGGCTGAACCAGTAGGACATGAGCCTGGGGAGCTACATGCTCCGGAGTACGTGTAGCAGAAGTCTGAACCCCTCTTCTAGCCTGAGAAGTGGCCGGTGCTACTGGCAGCAAACCCACTCTAGAGACACTTTCCATAAAGCCTTCCAATCTGACTAGAACATCCTGAAGATCTAGGGTGACCATGACCCTTCCTGGGACCTGAGCTGGGGCTGGAACCTCCTCATCATAGTCAATATGAGTCTCCACCTCTGGAACTTCTGCCAGGGGCTGAGCTCTGGCCTCGCCTCAGCCTCTGGCATGGCCTGAGCCTCTGCCCCTCGCAAGAACTGCTACTGGGGGCTCGAGCAACTGCGCGGTAGAAGAGGAAGCACGTGTTCTCGCCATCTGCGAAAGAACAAAGTATAAAGACAATTAGTATTTGAGAAACAGAATCACACGACAAGAAAGAACAAAAGTGAAATCTTTCCTAACTCCGTAGCCTCTGGTGATAAATACAGACATCTCCGTACCGATCACTCAGACTCTACCAAGTTTGTCCATGAGTGGAGAGACCTATGCAACCTAGAGCTCTGATACCAACTTGTCACGACCTAGATTTGCCACCATCAGGAGTCGTGATGGTGCCTACTGTTGGAGCTAGGCAATCCAAACATTTAACCCTTTGAATAACAACACAACAGTAATAACAATAAATAACCTTTAAATGAAAGCGGAAGTCTTTTATGACATAACTAAATGAAAACCCAAAATGCGGAAGTTAAATATTTCACTACCCAAGGACTGGAGTCGCTATTTCACGAACAATTAATGAGTGCTACAAACAAGTCTGCATAGAAAAATACATCGTGTCTGTCTCGGTACAATGAAAACAAATAGAAAATATGGAAAGGGACTCCGGCCTGCAAACGCCAACTAGGCTACCTCGTAGTCCGTGGACTAAAGTCAACTCCCACTCAACGTGCTACTAATGTGATTCAAAAGCTACTCTGGTACCGTGATCTTTGCAAAAAGCACAGAAGTGTAGCATCAGCACAACCAACCCCATGTGCTGGTAAGTGCCTGGCCTAACCCCGACGAAGTAGTGACGAGGCTAGAGAGGACTACCAATCAACATGTACAGTTCTATATATATGTGCAATAAAAGGAAAGAATACCAAAAACTAAAAAGTTAAAAGGGAGGAAAACATGCTATGGTAGAGTATAATCTAGATATAAAAGTCATCATTTAAATAAGAAACAGGGCACAATAATAACTAACAGATACAAGAAATCCAACAGTTGCACGGTATCAACCTTCGTGCTTTTACTCTCATCCTCATCCAAAGCAATCAAATAACAATGCACGACATCACCCTTCGTGCTTTCCTCACATAACTCTCATTTTATGGAACGGAATGATCCTTCGTGCAAATATAATAAAAAATGGCACGGAATGACCACTCGTGCATAATATAATCAACAATATCATGGAATGTCCCTTCGTGCGAATATAATCAAACAATGGCACAAAATGACACTTCGTGCATAATATAATTAACAATGGCACGGAATGTCCCTTTCTGCGAATATAATCAAATAATGGCACGGAATGACCCTTCGTGCATAATATAATCAACAATGGCACGGAATGACCCTTCTTGCACAATCACTCTTCCTCACCCAAACAGAAATCAGAACCAAACGGGCGAGGGAAATAAATAATAACAAGAAATGTCCTGGCAAGGGAAGAACACAATTAAAGATCCAAATCCCGGCAAGGGGGTAATATCAACAACTTACACATCCCGGCAAGGGAGATAATCACATCTCTTTCCAATTCTTTCATTTCTTACTCAATAGTATTTTTTTGTTTGAGCCAATGCTCCAAAGAACTCACAATTCATAAATAATCCTAAAACTTCTCACATTATGTAGAAAATCATTAATTAGCTTGGAAGAGTCCCAAAGTATACGAAAACAAGTACCAACAAAGACCCACGGTCATACTAGACACCGGTGTATAGATACTCGTCACAATGCCTGTACACCGTACTCGATCATTTAGCAATTAACAATAAATAATACTCTAATCATATTCCCTCAAGCCAAAGTTAGATCAAACACTTACCTTGGTCCAAAGAATAGCAATCAACTCTCCAACACCGCCTTTCCTCTAAAATTTGACTCTGAAACAATGGTATCTAGGCATAATTAATTCAATAATATCAATTAGGGCTTAACAACATAATCCCATAGCCTAGAAATGAGTTTTCGATCCTTCTTCCAATAATACCAAAATTTGACATCGGGCCCACATAGTCCAAACACGAGGCTCAGACCAAAACCTAGTCACCCATAATCCCACGAGTTCAAATATATAATTTGTTTTAATAATCGACCCCATATCGAGGTTGAATCACCCAAAATTCCCAAAACCCTAACTCTACCCAAAACCCCTAATTTCTACCTTGAATTCATGATTTAGGGCAAGGAAATTAGTAATTAATGAAGGAAATTGAAGAAAACAAGTTAAACAATGCTTACCCAAGAAGTTTTGATGAAGAAGTGCTCTAAAATTCGTCCTAGGGCTTTGGAGAAAGAAAAGCTCATGAAGTGATATGTTTTTCCCGTCACTGGTTCTGTTTTTGACTTAAAAATTCGCTGGGCAAAATTGTCCTTCTCGTTCGCGGGAAAGGGTCCGCATTCGCGAAGGGTAAACTAGGAAACACACCGCGAACGCGTGAAAGGGAATGCAAATGCGTAGAAGAAAAATGTTGGGGGTCCAGAATTGGCCTACGTGAACGCGTGGACCCTAACACGAACGCGAGGAAGGGGTATGCAACACTAGGCATTCGCGAGGCTATATACACGAACGCGAAGAGTAAAAAAAGGCTGAATCCTCAAAGTCAAAAGACTCTACACGAAAGCGAGGCAAGGGATGTGAACGCGATGGAGGAACCAGGGAAAAGTACGTGAACGCGAACCTAAGGCCGCGGACGCGAAGAAGGAATCACTGGGCAAAAATTGCAGAAAAATCTGCTACCAACCTAAGTGTAAAAACACCCCGAACCACCTTCAATTCACTCCCGAACCCTCGGGACTCCTAACCAATCACACACACTAACTCAATAACATCCCACGAACTTACTCAAGTGATCAAATTTCCAAAACATCATCAAAATCAATGAATAAAGAGTCAAATTCATCATTTTCATTTCAAACTTCTTAAACTTCTAACTTTAGATAATTAGGTCCGAAACACGTCAAACGATGTCTGATTTCGACCAAACTTCACAGAAAGCACTTATCACATATTTAAGGCATGTACCAGGCATCAGAACCAAAATATAAGCCCAATACCATAGTCGTTTAATCAATTTTCACTTCCATTTTCCTTAATAATTTTAGAAAAATTATTTAACAGAAAAATTCTTTTACTCAGGTTCTAGACCTCGGATTTAGACTCCGGACACATGCCCCAGTCCCATATTTTTCTACGGACCCTCCGGGACCGTCAAATCACGGGTCCGGGTCCGCTTACTAAAAATGTTGACCAAAGATAACTTTAGCCATATTAATATCAAAATTCTTTAAATTCTTCACAGATTTCAACATAAAAGCTTTCCGGCTATACGCCGGACTGCGCACGTAGATCGAGACAACTAAAAGTAAGGTTTTCAAGGCCTCGGAAGTGCAAAAAAAGGGAGAAATCCGGTGATGACCCTTTGAGTCGTCACACCTTTAAATGATGCATATGCTAACAGGATTCATATAGACTCTAATAGTGCTACTGGAGCAAAAGTTTCATCATAGTCAACTCCTTCTTGTTGTGAATAGCCTTGAGCAACTAATCTATCTTCGTTCCTGATGACTTGTCCTTCTTCATTTAATTTGTTTCTGAACACCCATTTTGTTCCGATGATGGAAGCTCTTTCAGGTCGGGGTATCAGCTTCCATACTTGATTCTTGCTGGATTGATCTAATTCCTCTTGCATGGCTTTCACCCAGTTGGATTCCTTCAACGCTTCCTCTACCTTTTTTGGCTCTATTTGAGAGATCAGAGCAATATTTGATTTCTTTTTTAGGGCAGTTGTGGTCTTCATACCTTCATTTGTATCCCCTATGATATATTTTTGTGATATTGAGATTCATTTCTCCACTCATTTATTCGAACAGTGCTACTAGTCGACTCTACATGATGTTCTAGAGTGTTGTTGCTGACTTGTTCAATCGACATGGCTACATCTGTAAGACTAGTTGACTATTGTGATTTTCCTTTGTCCTGAACTTCTTCAGTCTGATCTTCGTCGCCTACATTAATGCCTTTCTCAACCAAGGGATTATTTTAATCGAAAATGACATGAACTGATTCTTCAACGCACAAGGTATGTTTATTAAAAACTTAAAGCGATTTTCTATTTAAATAATAACCAAGAAAAATACCTTCGTCACTTTTTGGATCCAATTTTCCAAGATTATCCTTACCATTGTTATGGAGAAAACATTTGCTTCCAAATGGATGAAAGTAACTGATGTTAGGATGCTTACCTTTCTAGAGTTCATACGGAGTCTTTTTCAGAATGGGCCTTATGAGACATCGATTTAGAATATGGCATGTAGTACTCACACCTTCAACCCAAAAATAATTTGGCAGAGAATGTTCTAACAGCATGGTTCTTGTCATGTCTTGAAGAGTTCTATTTTTTCTTTCCACAACTCCGTTTTGTTGAGGTGCATGAGGAGCAGAGAAGTTGTGAGTGTAGCCTTGATCATTACAGAAATCTTCAAATGCCTTGCTTTCAAACTCACCTCCATGATCACTTTGGATTGTGGAGATTGGATAACCTTTTTCGCTTTCAATCATTTTGTAGAAAAATTCAAAGTTTCTTAAGGCTTCATCTTTATGAGACAGCAAAATTACCCAAGTGAAACGTGAAAAGTCATCAACAATAACAAAAGCATATTTCTTACCTCCTATGCTAGCAGTTCTAGTAGGTCCAAATAAGTCCATATGAAGTAATTGCAGTGGTTTTGAGGTAGATACTATGTCTTTATTTATGAAAGAGTTTCTAATTTGCATACCCATCTGACATGCATCACAAATGTGAGTCCTAGAAAAATTCAATTTAGTTAACCAAATGACTAAATCATGTTTAGATAATTTCTCAATTAGATGCATGTTAGTATGACCTAGACGTCTGTGCCATAACCAGGGATCATGAGACATAAAGGTTAAGTATATATACATTTTCGTACCTTTTTCCAAGAAGAATTATTTTACCTGATTCATCTTCGATGGCACATCCAGTTTTCTTAAATTTTACTTCATATCCTGAGTCACAGAGTTGACTTATGCTGAGAAGATTATAATTTAGTCCATCAACCAGATATACTTCAGTGATGTCACAACTGTTGTTGAAAGGAATAGTTCCAATGCCAACTATTTTGCCTTTCGAATCGTCTCCAAATTTGATGCTTCCCCCATCAATCATTGTAACTTCTGTAAAAAGGCTTTTGTCACCTGTCATATGACTAGAATACGCACTATCTAGATACCATTTTCCTTTGTGCTTTACTCTGTAGTATTCCTGCAATACAAAAATATTACTTTCTTTTAGGCACCCAAGCTTGCTTGGGTCCTGATGAGTTAGTGTTACTGGGTTCGGAGTTCTTAGGTTTCCAAACCCATCCGGACATATGAGATTTAGGAAAGTGACAATAAGAATATTTATGCCCACTTCTATTACAATAATAACATTTGCCCCAGACCTATTTTCAGGCATTTCATAAGAGTTGGAATTAATAGTCATAGGATTTGCTGATTCCTTTCTAGTTGACTTGTAAGTCGACTGGTTCGATCGACTAGTCGATCTAGTTCTGATTGGTTCTTTTACAGTTGACTTGTAAGTCATCTGGTTTGACCAAACAGAGCTATGACTGGTGGATTTGCACAAGCTGTTAAACTACATTTGCAATTCCTCAAACTCCTCTTGAAGTACGTCTTTTTCAATTCATATACTTCATGTTTGAGTTTCCAGTCTTTTACTTCCCTAGTGAGTCTCATAAGTTCATTCATCATCTTTTGAGACTTTTTTAGGGTGGAGTCAAGTATGTCTTGTAATTCATTGCATCTTTCATAGTCATAAGGTCTTACCTCACTAGTTTCTCCTTTTGCCATAAAACAGTTTTCATTGTCTGAATCATCTTCATCTGTCCAGCATCCTGAAGTTTTGTTGATCTCGTTTTCAAGAATTGTCATGAAGCAGAGATTTGCTATTTCTCCATAGTCTAAGTCATCCGCATCACTCCATCTTTTAAATGATCTATTCTTGTTGAATCCTCTTGAGATCTTTCTCTTCATTTCTGGACACTCCGCTTGGATGTGCCCAAACTTTCCATATTCATAGCATTTTCCATCATTCTTGTCTTGTTCATTATATTGTCTAGATCTTCTTGGTGGAAATCTTCCTTTCTTGCTATTTCTATATCTTCTCATTAATCCATCTATGTATCTAGACATCATAGTGATTTCCTCTTGTAGAGTTTTAGGATCATCTATTTCTTTCTCAGCAGCTTCAGTAGTAGCTTTCAATGCAATAATATTCTTCTTCTCCTCTTGATTTGTCTTCTTTAGATGAGTTCTTTCGAAAGCAATGAGCTCTCCTCGTAGTTCATCATATGATAACTTGTTTAGATCTTGAGATTCCAACGTGAGAACTTTAGTCTTCCAAGTGGTTGGTAGACTTCTAAGAAATTTCCTAAATTGATCGCCATTGGTGTATGGTTTGCCAAAAGCTTTTAAGTCACTGATTATTTTACTGAACTGGGCAAACATTTCTTCGATGGATTCTCCTTCCTTCATTGAGAATAGTTCATAGTCGTGAACTAGCATATTTGTATGGGTTTCCTTTACCTTGCTGGTACCTTCATAGGTGACTTCGAGTATATCCCACATTTCTTTGGCAGTATCATAACTAGAAATCTTTTCATATTCTTCACCACTTATTGCATTGTGAAGCAGATTCCTTTCCTTGTGGTTTATTTGTACAGCTTCCAATTGCTCCTTTGAGTATGAGTCTATATCATCAGGGTCAGCGAGCGGTGGTGTGTTGGCAGGCAATGTGTTGTTTCCCTTTTTGATAACTCTCCATACTTTGACATCGTATGCTTTGGTGAAGATTTACATGCGCATTTTACAGTGGTAAAAGTGTCGTCCATTGAAGAAAGGTGGACTTACTTGAGAAGTTTCTTCCTGAAATAGAGCTCCAACTATAACCTGATT
This sequence comes from Nicotiana glauca, assembly GCA_026770625.1. Taxonomy (NCBI): domain Eukaryota; kingdom Viridiplantae; phylum Streptophyta; class Magnoliopsida; order Solanales; family Solanaceae; genus Nicotiana; species Nicotiana glauca. The sequence continues at coordinate 374,067 of MU737055.1, read as the reverse complement.
TGCCAAGATCTTTTTCTCACAAGCTGTTAAGCAAAAAGCAAAAGTGTGAGCCTTGCTCTGATACCAATTAAAAGTACAATGGGGGGGGGGGGGAATTGTATATAATTCAAATAATTCGTAATAAGTTGACTTAAAAATTTAGTAGTTGACTTAATATCGCAATCCTCTAGATAGAGAGATTCAAAATAATATGCAAAAAGTAAATGCATAAATTAAAGACACCAGGAATTTTATACTGGTTCAGATTCACTGTGAATCCTAATCCAGTCCCCTTGGGTTGCAAGAGATTTATCTTCAAGCATATGAGTGTTCTTTTGAGTACAGATTTGATATTTGTCGCTCAGTTGTCTAGTACTCGTTTGATACAATGCCTCACTAGTTGTATGCTCTCTTTCTATTCCTGACTTGTTACACATCAGATCTATATAGGCTACTATGCTTGTTTGCAGTAAATTGAAGAGAGTTACTTTGGTTCGATCAAAGTATTCTAATAATGGAGTTGCACTACAAATTTATATAAGGGAGGTTGGTGAAGGCTTGTCAATCCAAGGGTTTTGATCCTTGGAAAGAGTTGATTCTTTCCAAGAATAAGGTACTAGTCGTTGCTTCTCTTCAGATTCTTTCCTTTGGCAATCGATAGAATTCTTCCTTGATGTTTGGACCATCCGATCTTGACTATTGTTCCGAATCCTCTAGATTTAATTGGTCTTCAGTGATTTGATCTGACTCGTCAATCATGGATTATGTTGAGTCTTCATTCCATTATGGCAAATTTGATTTCCCAGAATCATGGAGTTAATCCCATTTTGCTGGTGTAGAGTTTATTCTTTCCTTATGCATCATGAGAGTTTAGGACATCTTTTTTTGAGAATGATATCCTTCCTTGTTCATTCTGGCAATTGTAATAATTACTTTTTGCTTCTTTGAACTCCTGAACATGCATATTAATTTGCATCATTAAAATATGTTCTAACATGGTATACCTACCTTAGTATCTGTACTCTGACTTCATTGACTTGTTGCTTCACTATTTGATGTTCTACACTGCCAGTTATAGTTTACCTTATATTTTCCATGATTTCTTATCCTCAACCTTTATTTATGTTTATTACTCACTGGGTCGAAGTACTCACATTACTCCCTGCACCTTGTGTGCAGATCCAGGTACACCATAGGCTGAGTAAGGATTTGTTTAGCTGAGCAGCAATATCCGAGAGTATTGAGGTAGCTGCATGGAATTCGTAGCCTTGATCTCTCCTATCTATCTTTATCCTTTTATTCCGCATTTTTCCTAGACAGACTTGTAATAGGTGGATATTCTATATTAGAGGCTCATGTTCGTGACACCGGATTCTATTAGGCTATTTTGTGGTATTCCAATTGAACTTTCATAGATTTTATTATTATATATAAACTTGAAAGTAACGACTTAGTAAATATCCATGTGTTATTTATCTATAATATGAGTAAGAAATTGGGATAATGTTGTTGAATGGTCGGTCTTGCCTAGCAGTGTGTTGGGAACCATCACGACCGGGTTTGGGGTCGTGACAAGTTGGAATAAGAGCCTAAGTTACTTGGTCTCTCGTGTCATGAGCCGATTTAGTAGAGTCTCGCGGATCGGTACAAAGAAGTCTGTATTTATCCTTGAGAGGTTGCAGAACCTTTAGGAAAACTTCACATTCTTGAATTCTTATCGTGCGTCATTGATTCAACTTAAAATATAACTCTTTGAATTCCTTCTATGCATTTGTACGCATGAACGAGCGCTCGGTATCAAATGTGCCTTGGTGGCTTGTGATTCCCTAATTGAGGGGCGAGATGTAATCTCTGTGAGTTTATCGTGGGCCTGTCTGGAGGACTTGTGGTTGGATCTTTGCCTATGGCCGGAGCACCGAGGTGCTGATCGTATGAACAAGTATTTTTGAACTTTTATGTTCGGTAGTGTCCCTGTTAGTGGAAATAAGGTTGTGGCTATGTGATGAGTATGTTAGTACTGCAAGGCATATCCATATGAATTGGAAGCAACGATAAGGGTCTGCTGAATGATTAAAGAACTAATACATGCTTGAAGACCGTCATGATTCAAGTTATAGCCCGAGTTATGGGCGTGTGAAGAATCTTTTCATGTTGCGGTATGAGTACAAACTCAGGAAGATCAAGTGACTGCGTAATGCTTATGGCGGTGGAAGGTATACAGAAATGTTTAGTTGGAGGCAAAGCAAGTGGGTCATCTCCTGCGGGGTGTTCTAAAGTTGTTTGATCCTTATGTTATCTATTAGAACACGTCAATTGCAAGTGAAGAAAATATGTTGAAATCTAAATTGGATCGCCTAGAGAGTGGGCTTAACTGTTGTGTGAGTGAATGCGAGATTTGCAGAAGAGTTAAAAATTCTAAATGATTTGTGTTTCCACAAGCTTATTAAGGATCGAGTTTAATATCACTATGGTATTGAGGCAACAATGGAGTATATGCGTTATGAGTATAATGTGTTGTGATCTATGGCTTCGATCCAAGTTGGGGAGCTTGCTATTAGTTAGTTGATTGTATGATTATATGCTATATTGGTTCCGATTTGAGGCATGTTGGTGAATCAGTTCTGGTTGTGGAAATTGAGCCGAGAATGGCACGAGTGAAGGAATTTTTTTTTTGTCAAAGATGTCATGAGCTCGGATGAGCAGGAAAGAAGTTTCGATGTTATGGTAGGTTGGTATTGTCTTCAGTATCACCTAAGATCGGTGTTTTCTAAAAAGGGTTTTGCGTCCTGGTTAATGATTCTTGATCACTTTTCAGTGTTAGTGCTACCGGTGGTTCGGAGGTACGCTCCAGATATTATTGTGGTAGATTGTGGGAGCGTGTCCCACGGGAAGATTATATAAGTGTGGCATGTAATCACTTGATTAATTAAATATGTAAACCAAGTATGAAGTTTGTAATAGTGTCCTTAAATTGGGAATTCATGCATGAAGGGCACTTGACCTATTGGGTTGTGAACTGGGGAGGATTACCTCGATTATTACGGTTGTTCTTGTGTGTTATGAGAAAAATGGGAGTTATTATGGACCTTTGAAAGGATTTTTAGGCTAGTTCAGCGTAATCAGAATAAGCTTGAAGTTAGTGAATGGATTTCATGTGAATAATGGCTCTATATCGGGCTAGATGTGTACATTTTAGTAACGCAGTCCTCATAGAGGAGTAGGCAGGTTAATGCTTCGTTGTCAGATATTTTGCGTAGTGATGCATTACGCCGTGTGAGTTGTGAGACGGCTTGAAAAATTGCTTATATTTTTAGAATCCACGTCGGAATGACGTCATATGAGCATTTTGGCTCTTGAAATTCAGACTGTATATCACACCTTAGTTGTGCTTGAGTTTTGAAGCTTATAACGCTATATGTCCCTCAGAGATATTATTATGCACTTAGCATACTTACGACCGATGCTCAATATTTTGTTGTAATGAGCAAATTTGGCTCGATGTGCATCTCTTTATGTGAGATCTATGTGTGGATCGGGTGGCACACCGCCATGGGTATGTTATCTGCATCGAGTTGCACGCCGCAACACTTTGATATTGAGGATAGTTTTCTATGTGCTATTTTTGTATACCTTGCTTCCTGTGTTCTAGGGAAGGCCCGTATTAGTGCATGAGTTAGGTAATTCCTTCCAGAGTTCGTTTTCTTTTTGTACCACGTTTGAATTGGTAGCCAATTGGCAAATTGGGGCATCATATGCGATTTTTAATTATGTCTGGGGTGGCTTATTGCTTGAGCAGTTCGTTCTGGGTGAGACAAGATCATTGAATTTAAGCTCAGTGCAATCTGAGCATATGAAGTAAATTAAGGGGCTAAGACCATTGTTTGGTTCAAAATGAGGTGATAGTTCTTGCCAGAAGTATAGACCCAACGAATTGTTGATTCGGCAGTGTTATAAATTTATACAGATCTCATCCGTCGTGTCGGTATTGTAAGAATTTGAACAAGACCTATGTATGTCATGCAGAGCATGGGATGTGTAATGATTTTTTTCTTCTAGATGGGATCAATGAAAGTTCTTGACTAGTTGAGTACGTAGACGTTCATGGTTCAGAAGGGAGGTGAAGTCCTCATATAACCTTAGGATGATATGTTATATGCAATATGTTGTGAAAGATTGAGATTTGCACATGTAAGGTTATGGTTTAGTTCTGAATGGAAATTCATAACATTCTTAGGCGATACGGGCAGCTTTAGGTAATTAGAGAAACGAGCTTCAGATGATTCGGGTGAATGATATTCAGACGATTAAAGAAATTGTATTTCTAATCATAGTGATTTGTAGAGGGTATATGTTTCAGAAAAAAGGCCAATGTGATTAAGTTGATGGCACTTCAATAGTATTGTGGCACTTTAAGGCTAGATCGACTGCTGATATTCGAGTTGCTTGCATGGCACATGGAAATTTTAGAGTATTTATCATGGGATGACTGGGTATTAAAGGTGTGCATGTATTCGGACAGTGGAAACTGGGATCAGGTATGATGATTTGTATGCTATATGGAGTTGGAGACTGGGAGTTCTTGTCACACCCCAAATTTGAGGAACATGACCGGCGCCCGACCGGGTATCCCCAGTCAAGCGGACCTGGGTGCCTTTTCTATCCTACATGTTACCCCTCATTCTCATTACCTAATAACCAAGTGAAATAACCATTTATAGGATGTGGACTCCATTAACCAAATTTTATAAACATAACAATAACAATTTCCATTAGTAACTTCATTCACCATAATAAAGGTATTCCAATTTTTATACATCATTGCCACATATCAATATTTATCTTTTAAATTACCATGCCTGACACTACCCACAACCTGTCTACGGATCCTCTAAATACAATTGAAGAATAATATGGAAATGCCGGCAACAAGGCTCCGGCTATACCCTTATACAACATCTAAACAAGATCCCAAAATAGAAAGTGGCGTGAGATACATAGGGCCCCGAAAGGAAAGGAGATCAAAGAATCAGCTAACGGGAAGTGATGAGGAGCTACGGTCGGTGGACTGGAGTACCTTCTATGGATCCACCTACAATCATAACACGAATGTAGCGTCCCCGGCAAAAGGGACGTCAGTACATTTGAATTGTACTGGTATGTATGAACAAACCTTGACCTAAGTAAACTCAAACCATACGCAAGTTGCAAGCAATAACAGAATCAATAATCGAATACACAGTTAAGGAACAATCAAGCCAAACAATTCTACAATCTCTCCTTTTTCCCTTCAACATTTCCACATCAATGATTTCACAATTTAATACACTAGTAGAGAACAATAATAGAAGAAGCAACCAAACACACATGAAAGGAACAATCAAGCCAAACAAGTTTTCAATCTCTCCTTTTTCCCTTTGACATTTCCACATCAATGATTTCACAATTTGATACACTAGTAGAGAACAATAATAGAAGCAGCAACCAAACACCCATGAAAGGAACAATAAAGCCAAACAAGTTATCAACATCTCCGGTTCTTCCACCTTCCACAATTCCACATTAATGATTTCACAATTTTTCTCATATTCTCATTTCAATAGTGATTTCGATCACTTTCCACCCTTATTACCTCGGCCACCCATATCACCACAACCCACACCTTATTACTTCGTGTTGCGGCGTGCAACCCGATCCCACCGTACAGTTACAATTCACAAACAACACAACACCAATCAACAATTCACAAAGATCAACAACAATACTTCTTAAGAACAACCACAACAATTTACTAGTTTCCATAACCATCAATACCATTTTCCTTCATTTTCAACAATTCATATGCAATTTAAGTCACCACAATAATTTCCCACAACAAGCCAAATATTTTATTACCATAGTTGTTCCAATTGCATCATTTATGATTTCCTTCCATCATTTTTTTCTCAACTCTTACCACATAACACTTTCACAATCACGCATTTAGTTTATTGTCAATTACTTGCACCATTAAACCACAAACACCCAATAAAACCAATAAAACACCCAACAAACCAAACCACAAGAATTTCACAAACAATCCACGTAGATATCAAACACCAAATATTCGTACACCAAACAAGGTGATTTTACAAAGGTCAAAGTTAGCCATACATACCTCGTTTAAGCTTTCCTTAAGTTACTACAACGTTTCAAAAATTATAGAAACTTCAATCTATTTTGAGATATAGCAAAATTGAGCAAAAAAATTAGAAAGATATTCATAACTCTAGCTTATTTGAGCATTTTATCAAATACTAGATGAGCATCTTGATTTGAAATCTCCTTTTCAAGATTTCCTTCATTCCCTAATCCAATCTTATTTATTTAAGTTAAACAATATTCCCATAAACCTATGTTGCACATGCATGTATACACAATACTAATACACCCAAGAATCATACTTCAATAACCCATCTTATACTCCAAACTCGAAATTAAAACCTCGGGTATAGAATCTTACCTCTTAGATGAAGATCTTGTGATTGGGTTCTTTGATTCTTGAAGATCGATGCAAGGTTTGGATGATTTAAATATTGGGTTCCTCTTTTTCTCCCTAAAATACTCTCACCTCTCTCTAAAATCAGTAAGGAATGACCCCAAATGAAGCCCCAAAGGCTATATATCAAAATGGGGTCGGGTTATGAAAATTAAAAAATTAACCCTCCGATGTCAACTATGTGACCGCAGAATGGATATGCGGGCCGCAGATTCTTTGCAGAACTCGTTGACCAGAACTAGGCTGTTCTGCCTCATTTTGTGACCATTCTACGATCGCATAATGGGTTTTGCAGTCCGGAGAGTTCAATCTACGATCGCAGATTTCACACAGACTCGCATTTTTCCTGCTTTTGGTAATTTGATCATAACTTTGTGTAGGAATGTCCAAATGACGAACGGTTTGAAGCGTTGGAAACTAAACTCAAAGAACTTTCATTTGATATACTATTCACCGTATAAAACCTCATACATATTTAGATATTCTCGTTTAAAGTATAGACTAGTGACAGATCATTGGTAATTTTAGCCTATTATGGACTCTTCCAAATTTTCTTAGACTTTGGCCTTTCCTTGGACCCCAAATCACTTACTATAAGGCTTGTACACATATTTACCAAGTCTAATTGATGTAGACCACGTTAATAGCACATAAAATATAATAATTAGCCTGTGTGACACTACAAAATCCTAAATTACTTAGCAAAATTTTCCGGGGCCTTACATTCTGCCCCCCTCCCCAGGATCATTCGTCCTCGAATGAGGAGTAGAGTCTTACCCAAACACTTTAACATCACACTTCTCTTTTCTAACCTATCTCAAGTCCCTAAATTTTGACTAACTCCCAAATTTTTCAGAAATTTCGGCAGAGTCTCCTTTGTAACTAGGCCTATCCACCTGCGAGAGAATCACCAAATTCGTCTCAACAACACATCCACAACTATACATAGCACCACAATGTATATATCCACAATCCTAATCCCAGTATTACAAGCACTACATTAACATAAGGATACCAGAACATGGACTGCACAGTTTTATATCAAAATACCTATATGGTACATTCCAAGTCAAAACTAACTGGTATTCAATCAAGCGAAAATATTTTCCTTCCACGACACATTTAGCCTTCCAGATGACATTATCGACTTACAAGCATTGTCATGGCACATTCTCAGAAATAATATTAACTCCCAAACATATATAACAAGGATGACATATAATCATCTTGCACGAGATAACTATCCATTGGCTTTACCTTTTAATAACTTCCACTGTACAATTTACACTCCACAAGATATTGAAATTCATGAAAACAACAATAACCCACAATTCCATAACTTGGCATCATACCATCAAGGATGTCATTTCATAGTAACCAATCAACCATATGTTCATAATAGTCCTTACCAACCATTAATGTAATCACAAAGGTGTTCTTCAACAAGAATATAATTTCATTTCAATCAACAATCCATATGAAGTCAAGCCACCATGATTCTTGCTAGTAGTGCATCATATAAGATATTACCATGATCATATAGCTCAGTCTAAGCATATGAAAACACAAGGTATATGAGGAACGGTTACGGGGAATATCATACACCTATTGCAACCTAATATGTAATACACTTATGTTACCTTTATTATCAACTCACATAACCTTTTCAGGGGGACACTCACACTAAACCCTGATGACCCTTAATAGTTACTCTAAGATGTGATACCATAAACTGAAAATAAAATTATCTATCCAATATATGTGTATATATATATATATATATATATATATTTATATATATATATATATATATATTTATATATATATATATATATATATATATATATATATATATATATATATATATATATATATAAGA
>MU737055.1:348323-363809 GCA_026770625.1 Nicotiana glauca | reverse complement strand
ATTAAGGAGGAATACTCAAGTACATGAACCACTCATTTTCTAGAGTGTAGGGAAAATCCGTCGATCCAGAATAAGAATACTCTGTCATCTTGAATATGATATGGGATACAAAATACACGAAGTTGAATTACACTTTTAACATTACTTGACGCACAGAATCTATGCCACAAGCCTATAAGGATGAAAAAAATTGAACGCTTATGAGATTACCATATTCTAGACAGCTTAACACTTCTTGGTAATTGATCATCTATGAGGGAACTTAAAATTACGACTATTTGTCATTCAAATCAACATGTTCATGTTATGTACAAAAAATCCGAAGTCATCTAATATCAACCTTTCACGAGTGAAACTCAATAGCTAGGTAATCTTGATGTTGGGAAAAAATCATGAATTGGTTAATGGTTCTAATAGTTAACATGACGCTCCGAGGAGAAGGCAAATAACACTCATATCCAGCCAAGAAGGTGAGATACCAAGGGTAGTAAAACTCTCCGCACATGACAACGACATAGTCCATGATTCTAGAAGTTGAGGGTGTAAAGAAAACCAAACTCAATGAGACAGTGCACAATAATCACTGAAGGTTTGCAGATGTTCATGATGAGATCTCCATAGGTTTTGACTTGAAAAAGGAAGTGTCATAGTGATACATAGAAGGGCATGTTCTCTTATGGTTGTCGTACAAGTGTTGGGAACTAGAACAATGAATTCACTAAATAAAGAATACAATTAAGACATTGTGGAGACATAAAGAGAAAATAATCATTGGTTATAAGCTGGACACACTTCTACTATATTAGCTCCCCACTGCAATACATGATCATGCCACGAGCAACCACAATACTAGGATGGAGTGAGCTACTTACTGCGAGATATCCCAAGTGGGCACGAAAACCATGGCGACACAAAATATCTATGATGGGGATGTGAGGATCTCAATTTTTTAGAGATACTTTATGCACACGATGACCATTTCGATTGTTATGCACTCTTATGATAGGCACTGAGATGTGCATATATGTTACTAGACAGTGAAAAGGTTTCATGATGATACTCGTAAGAGAGTAGATTTGTTGATCAAGCCATATAAGCCACACACAACAAAGTAAAAGAGTGACTCGAGAAAAATCTTGGATACTTTTCATGGAACTTGACACCACATGTACAAACTTTATGATGGTGCATGTATAGGCACAAGTGAGCAGATGTTGTCCATTTTAAAAAAAAGTTTCTGTAAGAAATTCATCGAGAATAGTCCTTTGTTAAGAATTTAGGAAAAGAAAGTGGGAAGTATCAATAGTGCGATAACTCAATTCAGGAACATAATTATAGAGCTAAATTCCATATGAGGTTGTAAACAATAGAACTATGATAGGGAGACTTTGTAGATAATACGTCTCATTCAAAGAGCATGCATGTGCATGAAATGTTTTGTAATTTAGATTCTTTTAAGAACATATCTATGCAAGGACAAGGAAATCATTAGGGTTTAACAAAAGCTTTAAACAATCATCACATTACCAAATAAAAAGGGATCACACAGCTTTCACATAATTTCCATACCTCTAGGATGCATTTCATAGCACTTCCATAGGGTTCACATATCAAATTATTCACCTATGCGCTTCATACAATAATAAGGAAATCACAAGTACAAATCAAACACTTTAAATGTTCACCACATTATCAAATAAAAGAATGATGCAATTTTCACGTATATTAGTCCATCGGCTATTGGGACCACAATTATCACATCAGACTTGGCACTAGGCCACATTTTATAACACAATCCATTATTTCCCGCATTTCACATCACTTCTGCATATTTCACATCAATATCATAATTTGCTTCATATTCCCTTATGTCATAAGCATCAGCAGGTGCAATTACAATTCGAGTTCTCGACACATTGGCCATACTCCACTTCTGAAAGTCATTTGACTTATTTCAACATCTCTATACACAGAGGATTTCACATAGTTTGACATAATATATGCATCTCCAATTTCAATTTATGGTCTTAGCATTTCAATATATGATTCATATTCCTTGAACCCTTTTTAAGTTGTCAATAATGTCATATTGATCGTATTGGAAGGCATCTTTCACAAACATCGGGTGACAATACCAATTCATGTAAAGTATCAATCACAGCCAGAATCCAACATTTAGTATTACCACATTTACAAAGTCACTTACTTCACTTCCAAACATCTTTATACCTTACCAGCAACTAGACACAATCAATCAAATACCTTTGGTACACGTAAGAACATTTTGGAAGAATCAACCATAACAAGTTTTCTCACACAATTTGGCATCAAAATCTCAATTCAAACTTAACTTGAAGTCTAGGCATTTTAGCACATAGTTCATATTCTTCAAATATCCCCATTTACCAAGAATAACATATTAAACACATGAAGAAGTACCTCCCACATATATTTTCACAACAATAATTCGCTTAACATAATTAAACGAGTACTGCATCAATTATATTTTGAACTTACAACACTTATGCGAGCACCATTGAAGCTCGATTTCTAAAAGGTGGGGTTTTAGCCGTACATACTGGTGATATACTACATGATCTGGTGGTGCAGTGACATTAGTAGGAACAAGGGTACTCCTCTTAACAACAAGTTCTACCAATCCCTCCATGGCTAAACATATTCCTCCAACAAGTCCTTGGATAATCCACTCGGACTCAATGGTGGGATCAATCCCTCCTTACAAGCTTCAAATTCGCGGATTATGGTATCAAAGTTACCAATCTTGAGGATAAGACTTAGAGAGGAAATCAACTCCATATCTCAAGCTATATCGCACGATCTAGATTATCAAAGAAGGGTGAAATTCTTAAATGTCCAAATAGCCTCCAACTTATAGATATGGTCGACAACACACCGATAAGAAGGACTCTACTAGACACGGCTCCGAGACATCCTAGGACACTTTAAAACCTTAGGCTCTGATACCAAGTTTGTCACGCCCCAAATTCGAGGAACATGACCGGCGCCCGACCGGGTATCCCCAGTCAAGCGGACCTGGGTGCCTTTTCTATCCCACGTGTTACCCCTCATTCTCATTACCTAATAACCAAGTGAAATAGACATTTATAGGATATGGACTCCATTAACCAAATTTTATAAACATAACAATAACAATTTCCATTAGCAACTTCATTCACCATAATAAAGGTATTCCAATTTTTATACATCATTGCCACACATCAATATTTATGTTTTAAACTACCATGCCCGACACTACCCACAACCTGTCTATAGAGCCTCTAAATACAATTGAAGAATAATATGTAAATGCCGGCAACAAGGCTCCGGCTATACCTTTATACAACATCTAAACAAGATCCCAAAATAGAAAGTGGCGTGAGCTACATAGGGCCCCGAAAGGAAAGGAGCTCAAAGAATCAGCTAACGGGAAGTGATAAGGAGCTACGGTCGGTGGACTGGAGTACCTTCTATGGATCCACCTACAATCATAACACGAATATAGCGTCCCCGGCAAAAAGGAAGTCATTACATTTGAATTGTACTTGTATGTATGAACAAACCTTGACCTAAGTAAACTCAAACCATACACAAGTTGCAAGCAATAACAGAATCAATAATCGAATACACAGTTAAGGAACAATCAAGCCAAACAAGTCTACAATCTCTCTTTTTTCCCTTCAATATTTCCACATCAATGATTTCACAATTTGATACACTAGTAGAGAACAATAATAGAAGCAGCAACCAAACACACATGAAAGGAACAATCAAGGCAAACAAGTTTTCAATATCTCCTTTTTCCCTTCAACATTTCCACATCAATGATTTTACAATTTGATACACTAGTAGAGAACAATAATAGAAGCAGCAACCAAACACACATGAAAGGAACAATCAAGCCAAACAAGTTTTAAATCTCTCCTGTTTTTCCACCTTCCAAAATACCACATCAATGATTTCACAACTTTTCCCATATTCTTATTTCAATAGTGATTTCGATCACTTTCCACCCTTATTACCTCGGCCACCCTTATTACCTCGGCGACCCTTATCACCACAACCCACACCTTATTACTTCGTGTTGCGGCACGCAACCCGATCCCACCGTATAGTTACAATTCACAAACAACGCAACAACAATAAACAATTCACAAAGATCAACAACAACACTTCTTAAGAACAACCACAACAATTTACTAGTTTCCATAACCATCAATACCATTTTCCTTCATTGTCAACAATTCATATGCCATTTAAGTCACCATAATAATTTCCCACAACAAGCCAAATATGTTATTACCATAGTTGTTCCAATTGCATCATTTATGATTACCTTCAATCATTTGTTTCTCAACTCTTACCACATAACACTTTCACAATCACGCTTTTAGTTCATTGAAAATTACTTGCACCATTAAACCACAAACACTCAATAAAACCAATTAAACGCCCAACAAACCAAACCACAAGAATTTCACAAACAATCCACGTGGATATCACACACCAAATATTCGTACACCAAACAAGGTGATTTTACAAAGGTCAAAGTTAGCCACACATACCTCGTTTAAGCTTTCCTTAAGTTATTACAACGTTCCAGAAATTCAAGCAACTTTAATCTATTTTGAGACATAGCAAAATTGAGCAAAAAATTAGAAAGATATTCATAACTCTAGCTCATTTGAGCATTTTATCAAATACTAGATGAGCATCTTGATTTCAAATCCCCTTTTCAAGATTTCCTTTATTCCCTAACCCAATCTTACTTATTTAAGTTAAACAATCTTCCCATAAACCTAAGTTGTACATGCATGTATACACGATGCTAATAAACCCAAGAATCATACCTCAATAACCCATCTTATACTCCAAACTCGAATTTAAAACCTAGGGTATAGAATCTAACCTCTTAGATGAAGATCTTGTGATTGGGTTCCTTGATTCTTGAAGATTGATGCAAGGTTTGGATGATTTAAATATTGGGTTCCTCCTTTTCTCTCTAAAATACTCTCACCTCTCTCAAAAATCAGTAGGGAATGACCCCAAATGAAGCCCCAAAGGCTATATATCAAAATGGGGTCGGGTTATGAAAATTAGAAAATTAACCCTCCGATGTCAACTATGCGATCGCAGACTGCACCGCAGAATGGGTATGAGGGCCGCAGATTCATCGCAGAACTCGTTGCCCAGAACTTGGCTGTTCTTCCTCATTCTGCGACCATTCTGCGATCACAGAATGGGTTTTGCGGTCCGCAGAGTTCAATCTGCGATCGCAGATTTCACAGAGACTCGCATTTTTCCAGCTTTTGGTAATTTGATCATAACTTTGTGTAGGAATGTCCAAATGATGAAAGGTTTGAAGTGTTGGAAACTAAACTCAAAGACCTTTCATTTGATATACTATTCACCACATAAAACCTTATACATATTTAGATATACTCGTTCAAAGTATGGACTAGTGCAAGATCATTGGCAATTTTAGCCTATTATGGACTCTTCCACATTTTCTTAGACTTTGGCCTTTCCTTGGACCCCAAATCACTTACTATAAGACCTGTACACATATTTACCAAGTCTAATTGATGTACACAATGTTAATAGCACATAAAATATAATAATTAGGTTGTGTGACACTACGAAATCCTAAATTACTTAGCAAAATTTTCCGGGGCCTTACAGTTCTCATGTACATGCTAGGTTGTGGTTGTGGATCGTGTATATCGACACTGTTTAGCATTTATCGGTATTTGGAGGCTCGAGTGGATCTTTATTTGCTGGTATGTTATATTTTGGATGTGATGTTGGAATTCAGACTGGTTGTCTTAGTGTTGGGTGATTTTGAATTATAGCACTAGGGGCTACACCGGAAGTGCCACGGGTTGAGTGATGAAGTGTGTTACATTATGTTCTAGCAGAGTGGTTTATATTTATAAGACCCAGCGGATAGCTGGGAAGGATTGCTCTTATTAATTGGGCCATCGTGATAGACGTCAGCGCAGAGGTTTCTACCATTAATTCAGTTTTGGTGTTGAGGGACTTTTCGGATGCGTTTCTTGTGGCTAGGAATGTCGCCGGGCGAGGTTGTTTATTTTGGTATTAATTTGGTGCCACGCACCGGATTGTATGGATACGGTAGGAGTTGTAGTTGTGGGAGTTGAGCGGGATGAGCAATTGGGTGTTGCTCGGTTAATAATGTACCGGTTATGTTCTATCAGGTTTGTGTGGTGTGCGTTATTTGCTTCACCATGGGTGTAATGATTTTCTTTTGCTCCAGAAATCAATTGATCATGGTTGTCGATTTCAAGCATAGTGACTAGAGGTGTTTCATGTGGACTAGTATTTGGATAGGATCGCTCGTTACAGCAAAGCTATGTGGAAACATGACCTTGCAGGTCAAATTTGTGTGTCCTATTTCTATGGTGTGAGACAGGGTCTTAGCCTTGTATTGTGGCAGTACTGGTGATTTTGAGGTACAACTCTCTCAGTTGAGTCATTTTCATGATTCGACTTTATTCAGACCGATTCTTATTGGTGCGCGTATTATGCAAGTTATGGCTTAGGCCTATATTGATTTTCCATATCACCAGAGTGGTGTGTTGGTTTCGAAGTGATTGTTGGGGTTATTAATGAATATGAACGAATTTGATTTCAGCATGTTTGATGGGTAAATATCGAGGTTCGGTTTAAACATGTGTTATGGTAATTTCCAGAGAAGAAATGGCCTCATGAATGGTTGATCTAAGAAATGATTATGGTTTATTGCGTGTTTCAATTACCGTTGGCAGTATATGAATGTGTAGGAATGAGACCTTAGCTAATAAGAGATTTCTATCGGTATTTGGTTGTTGTGGACAGCTGCTGTGAATGGAAGTTATCGCTGCATGTATTTGAGTTATTGGTATATCATATAATTGCAACCGAGGTTGCAGGTAAGGTCTATTACAGCTGGTTCAGACTTATTCTGAATATAGGTGTGAAGTTCTGATCTTGTGTATGATTTCAAAAAGTGAAAAGTGGTTCTACGATTTATGGGCTAGACTGGATTATGTGATTTTAGTTAAAACGTGTTATCGGACCCATGTGACATTGGGTTACGTTGGACAACCCTCGGGTTTATGCTTGATAAGATCATTCAACTTTTGGTTGGCTTCTAGGACAACTCTGGTACGCTCGAGGATGAGCGTTTGTTTAAGTTGGGGAGAGTATGACGACCCGAACGATCGTCTCATGAGTTACCGCCCCATGTTCCCCATTTCCTATTTATTTATGCTTCATTATTAGTGTTGGGTGTGAATGAGTTGATTTGGATTGGTTTTAGTAGGAAATGAGACACTTAGTCTCTTTAAAGAAGGTTTGTTTTGGAAAAGTCAACCGGACGTTGACTTATGTGTTAGAGGACTTGGATTTGAATTCTGATGATTCTATTAGCTTTGGGGGATGATTTTTGACTTAGGAGTGTGGTCGGAAGTAATTTTGGAGGTCCGGTGTAGAATTAGGCTTGAATTGGCGAAGTTAGTATTTTGGCAAATTTCGGTCAATAGATGAGATTTTGATCCGAGAGTTGAAATAGAATTCCGGGAGTTGCTGTAGTTTCGTTAGGTGATTTGGGATATGTGTGCAAAATTTCAGGTCATTCGGACGTGGTTTGGTCGGGTTTTTGATCAAAAGTGTATTTCGAAAGTTTTTAGAAAATTAGGCTTGAATTCGATGAGTTTTGTGTAATTTGAAGTTGTTTGATGTGTTTTGATGATTGGAACAGGTTTCAATAATGTTATGAATTATGTTGGCATGTTTGGTCGGGGTCCCATGAGGCTCAGATAAGTTTTGGAAGAGTTTTTGGAAGATTTTTGCCGTTTGAGTATAAGCATATAATGATCCAAAGGTCAATTTTTCGTTCTAGAGATCGAAATTTTATTTCGAGATTTCCAGAATTTAAATAATGAATTGCAGGAGTGATCTGGAAAGTTTGGTCTAATTTCGTCAAGTCGCTATTGGATTTTTGACACGAAACATGTGTTAATTATTTAATGAGAAAAATAGGTATTGAACTGAGCAAAAAAGCTCTGAATTGAGTTCCGATTGAAGGTCTATGTTCGTAGTAGTATTTTTGACTCAGAGGAACAAAAATCATTGAATTCTCAGTTCGTATGATGGAGTTAGAGCCATTTTAGTGAAAACAAAATTGCTGCATTTTCTTTGGCAACTGTTGTATTTTTTAGCAGCGTGAATAGTAACAGCGCGCGTGAACAGTAACCGTACGCGTGAACAGTGCTTCCGAAAAAAATTCTGGGAAGTGAGTTTATAAAACACTTCATCCGCGATTTTGGGTCATTTTTCCTCCATGGTCGATCATTTTGAGATCTTCTTGGTGGAGATTAAAGAGGGATTCAAGGGGGAACGACTTGGGGTAAGTTTCTTGGACTTAGAACTCGTTTTTATTGTGAATTCCACCTAGAGATTCATGAAATATAAGCCGAGAAATCAAGAACTAGGGCTTGAATTTTGAAACCAAACAATTAGGATTTGATGGGTCATTCGAACTCGGATTTGGGAGTTCTTGGTATGTATAGACTCGTGGCGAGACAAGGAATCTAGTAATGGTAATTTTTTGAGTTTCGAGAGGTGGGCCCGGGGCTCGAGTTTAGTCAAATTCGTGAATTTTTATATTATTCCAAACTAATTTTGGTTGATCCTAGGATTAACGTCCTGATTTCAACGGGTTCTACAAACATTTAACTTTTAAACGTTTTCACCTATGAGTATCTATTAGAGTCTCCTTATTTTTATTTATTATATGCTTCTGTATTTTAGCCTAATCTCTTATAGTTCTGATTATTCAACAGATTATTTTGCTACTTCTGCCTGTTTGCCTTAAAATCTGTCGACTAATTGTTAATTAATTTTACATACCTAAATTAGTATTTGAAATTGGGCTTTCTTTAATATCCATGTGTCCTTATTAGATTTTAATTTTTTGACCTTCTGTATAATTATTAATTAGTGCTACTGGCCTGATTTTATACTTTGAGTTTTAGAACCAACTTCTAATTGATTTCAAAGTTAGTTCGTGCCTTATTTAACCTAGCACTTAATTACTAATTGATTCGATATACAATTCCCCTTAAATTAATACAATTATGATTTTATGGATAATTTGTTCATGACTGACTTCACTTGATCGACTGTATGATTATTTCTTACCTTGTTAGCCTTGCTCTGATTTACTGAGGGATTCCGTGTGATACTTCCTTAAATTAAGTATCATTTAAGTGATTTTGGCCCCTTAATTGAGTCTTGAATGATTTTTAATTGATTTCCATACCTTATGCATATATGATTGGCTCATTACCTTGTGTGTCCTACTCTATTGCATACTATAAAACCACCATTGTTCTAGTTCTCAATAGATATCAGTTCATAATACACACACAAAATCAAACTATTCTCCTTCTTTGCTACTAGTGTTACTTGTGCTATTGTGGGTCTAGCCAAGGCTATATAGTGAGGCTACTTGCTCTATATTATGCACTCTTTTTTCCTCAAAAGGTATATCTCTAGTTACATTTAACTCCCAAACTCTATGTGTTTCATTCCTGCATTAGTTCATTGGTTATGAATTTGACCTACTCTCTTATTTACTTCTTTGTTCAAGCATGCCTAAAATTCTGGCCTGCTCCATGTGCAACTAATATGCTTACACTTCACATGTTTATCTGATGGTTGAACAGCCTATTTGACTTAGGCTTAGCTATGTAATCATGTTGGTTACTTATGCATATGGTTAACCCTACTTGTGTGTCTGATTCTATCCTCTACATCTTTGCTCCATGTTTAGTTGCCTGCTATCCTGGTTAACTTATTAAGGCAATGAAAATACCAAGTGTTCTATGTATATTATTGACTGCCTGCCTCCCTGCACCCCATTCATGTACCCTGAATGAAATCTCCATGTGCGCCCAATCCCTTTTCACCCCTATGTGCAAGCATATATGCTAAAGTGTCTGTGGATCTGAACCTACTATGATATATTCACTATCGACTTAATTTTCTCTCCTCTGAACTTTTTTCAAAATGTGTTCTTCTAAAAAGTGGTTTTATCCCTAGCATTTTCTTAAAACTGATGTATTCCAGAAAAATCTTTTTCTCCTAAGAAGTTATCTCCACATTGTTTTCACTAAGTCTTTTCAAGAAATCTCACTTACTCTTAGGTTATTAAGTTCTGATCCTCTGGTATGTGTACTGCCTGAGGATCCTTGAGATCTCTCTAAACTCTAGCATATCAAGGCTGGTTCTTCCGCACTACACATAAGCAGTCTTTACTTGAGAAAAGTCTTTGTGTGATCACTGACCAGGATCCTTGAGGTTCTTATGGAACTCCGAACACACCTAAGCACTTGTTGGCCAGGGAGCTTATGATCATTTGAGACTACATTGAAGGCCTGGTATTCCCAGGTTTATCTTTGGGCTTGCTATAGGCTCCATATAGTATTAGTCTACATTTCCATTTTGTAATTTATGCAATTCTAGTTTGTAATAATTATTTGTAAACATATACTTGGGTAACTAATAAAAGGGAGGGAAATTGTATGATACTATGGGTAAAATTGGGTAGAAAGCATACTATAGGCTTTATATTTTGCGAATCTACATTGGAATCCATGTTTCAAGGATTAATGTGTTCATTTGAGCTGTGTTGAACTTGTGCAGTAGATATCCTATCTTTAATGCCTTCCCGCTTACTGTTTCAGCATGTTGTACGTTTAATTTCTGGTTCTTCGCAAGTACTGTCACATAGGCACCCTGCTATTAAATAATCTCAATAAAAACTGTCATGCATTAGATACCATACTTTTAGGAACTCTGTTTGAACCACGTCTATTAAATTATAGTTGATCATGAATGGTTTTAATACAGACTCACGCATACGTATCATGCCTCTAAACGCAATTGATAAGTCACCTGTTATAATCTGTATCACTTAAATAAGCATGCCTATAGGATAAAACAACTTCAAATTGTTTTCTAGAATCGTGACTTCGTATACACACTTCGGCAAGCCATAGGCCATCGGATAATTGTGAAACAAGTTCTATTTATGTGTTAAATCATCTAGGCTTTACGGGCAATAAAACCAATAGGCAAACTGCTCTGAGCATGTGATTTTTGCCTCGCTTGAATCATTCATATAGAATTCTTAAAATTAGGATTTTTCTTTTACTATATGAGTTTTACTGAATCAATTGCATGATTTTGTGTTTGTTTCTATTTTTGTGTGCATTTTTAATTGATATAATTCATAAAAAATACAAAACAAAGCATATTTGCATTTAAGAGCCAATTTTAAATCTTTAGTTCTATTAGTTAATTGACATTACAAAAATATAAGAAAATAACAAAATAGTCCTTTTTGCATTTTTTACTTTTAATTTTTGATTTTTTCTTGATCTTCTTTTAAAATTAGGATTTAGTTAATTTTTGAAAATTAATTTTAGAGTTAAGTCAGGTCTGTTTTTAACAAAATAAAAAAAAGAGAAAAAAGAAAAAACAAATGAAATAAATGGAAAGGAATTAAATAAAACAGAGGAGAAAGAGAAGCAGGCTAGCCTGCATTTGAGCTAGTGTTCAATTTAAACGACCAGCCCAATCTCACTAAACAGCCCAATCCTAAACCCCCCAACCCAGTCCAGTTTTGTTATGACCAAACGATACCGTTTCCCTTCTTTTAATCAAGACCATTGGATCTCATCAATCTAACGATCTGGAACTAACTAGGTTTTGGGATATAAAAATATCGGACAACCCCTACTCCCTCCCCCCCAAAATTTGTCGTCTCTAACACCCCTAATATACACCACCATCCTCCACCTTCCCCCGCTATCCGCCGGCGGAATGTCTCCAAATGCTCTCAAAAATACACCACTGCTTCCTCTCATCCTCCTCATTACAAATCCAACCTTAGTTTCTTTCAAATCCCATCGTAACTCATCGAATAATCAAAACCCTAGCGCCACCTCCGCCGTACACGGCATCGCAACCTCCCAAACCTTTCTAAAATCACACCCCAGACTCTTCTTACCTCCCTCTCACCAAACCCATAACTGGTGTCCTTCGAATATCACCTGAGCTTCTAGAATTTCAAATCGTAGAATGGCAGAACCCTAGAAGTTTCAGTTTGTCGAATTCTTCCCAATTTCTTGAGTCCAGTATTGGATTCGAGTCACGAAATAATACTTTCATTTGTTCTTGGTGAAGAACAAGCGTTTAACATCATTCCGAGGCTCGAATCGAATTCCAATCCTGTTCAAGCCTTACATAGGTAAGCTTTTCTTTTCTTTCTTCTTTTATTTGAATTCCTTGTTTTTAAAAATAGTTTTTCGATAATCTGTTCATCATTTAAGTGTTCTAGGTCTTTAAGTTTATATTTGATTACCTCTAGTTGATAACTCAGTTAGTATAGTTGCATATTCTTTGACTAAGTTTTTAATTAGTTTCCTTTTTCCTTGATTCATATTGCGTGATATTTTGCTATTTGATTCTTAATCGTTCTGTTTGATTCTTAACTTTTTTGTTTAATCTGGTAATTGATTCTTATTGGTTTCAATTTTTTGATTAGTTCATAATAGTAGTCTCTAATGGTTGATTAGAATTAATCCAGGTTTTAATTAGAATAATTAGACTGTTAGTTCAATTTTGGAAAGGGTATGGTTATAATTAGAAAATGGTTTGGTTATAGCTGAATATTCTCAGCCCTTGATTGACTAACTATGGTCAGTTTTGACCCAGTCTAAAGGGCTAGGGTTAGTTTGACATAGGTTAGTAATTCAGGGGTAAGGACAAGGGTAGTATAGGCATTTATCAGTAAAAGAATCTTGCAATAACTGAATCGGACCCCCTAGAACCTTCTAGATTGGGTTTTAATTAAAATTTCAGGAACTTGGTAGTGTTACTTCTCCAACAAGGCATGAATTGAGGGACTAATTAGCTAAAAAAAATTGAAATAAGGGACTTAGGGTGTAAAAACAAAATCTGAAAGTTACCCTAGTTTTTCCTATAAAAGGCATGCCCCCTTGCCTTGCACGACAGGTTTTGGAACTAGTTTTAGAGATCTGAGAATTTCAAAAAAAGGTTTAAGAGAGGTCTATAGTTGCAGAAGTCAAAAAATTCAAAATTCAAAATGGTTTTAGATCCATAAATTTGAAAATCCAAAAATAATTCAAATCCAAAAACCAAAAAAATCTAAAAATCTTAAAGTTGAGATGTAATCCTGAAAATCAATAGAATCTGAGAGTTGTCGAGCATTTAGAGTTTAGATCCTAGACTGCCAAGCAGTGAAAGGTCTGAAACTGCAACAATAGAGGTTTCAGTGGTCCTTGGGGGTTATTTCAAGTTCAAATTGTGTCATTCAAGCTATTTTTGGTTGTTTACTGTTGCTGTTCATTTGAAACTATTTCCTGGCTGTTTTATAGTACTTCCTGGGCTAGAAATTAATCTCAAGTTGTTGTGGACTGCTGTTTGGTTGGTGCTGCCTAGCTGACTTCAACATTTCCTCATTTTTGTTCTAATTTCCAGGAACATTTTTAGCCTCAAATGATGCCTGAAGATTGAATCCAACTGTATGCTCCAATTTGAAGAAATTGCTGAAATATTATACGTTCTATTTTAGATCTTTTCTTCCTACTTTTACTTTAGTTTGATTACCCAATATGTTTACATAGGTCTGTAATTTATTATAATATATTAATTCAGATGATGTTTTCAGTTTTTAGTTAGGATTTGGAAAGTTACATAAGCTGAACTATAAGGACTGTATAATTGGACTGTTTGTTAGAAACATTTAGTATTTAAATTCATGTCAATTTCAGTAGTTGTTTTAGTTTACAATCCATGTTACTAACTAAAGTATAGGTGCTGTTAAAATCCAAGAATCGGCATGTTAGTTCGTTAGTGTGTGAATAAATGAATGTATGTGGGATTTGAGGTTAAAATCAATATGCAACTCGATTGGAACAGGGTTGAGTTGTTTTACTGGAATTATTAGGCTTGGTTATATCTTAAATTCAGTATTTTAGAGAACTAAGGTAAAATTAGCTTTTAATGCCAAATCACTTTTAATAATTCGATACAAATATGAAATGGATTTACAAGCTATTTAGTGTTTCTTACACATTAGCTTATTAGGTCTTGCTCATGTAATTCCATGATTCTATATCTGTATGTTCATGTGTGGTTTTAAATTATCAGTAGTTTCATTTGGATTCATTTGGGCCTTTATGACTAGACCTCAAATTACATTGGTTAGAATTAGTAGAGTTCATATACTGTTGGGACAATTACAAGACCAAAACATTGAGGGCCATGGTGAAAAGACAATGATACCATGTGTTTGGGCCTCTCAACTTCAATAACGGACCTGCGTCTAAGGTTTCAGTAAGGACAATTGTTCTTGTTTGAAGTCTGGGTTGGATCGAATAAGCCCCAAATTTGCTGCGTATATCAAGTGCTACTTCCTTTCTATTGTGCCCTTTGTTTCGTTTATTAGTGATGAGGCCTATATTCTGGACAGCTCACATTGTCTCGCCCCAAATTCGAGGGACATGACCGACGCTCAACCAGGTATCCCCAGTCAAACGGACCTAGGTGCCTTTTTGTAATGACCCGACCCGTCATTTATTGTATTTCAGCCCCGTTATCCCCGTTATATGTTTCCCCGTATGTTAATATGCGTGTTTGGTGAGTTTGAAGTGGTTTGGGTGGAAATTGGATAGAAATGAGACAAATAGTCTCTTTAAGAAAAGCTTAAGTTGGAAAAGTCAACCCAACGTTGACTTATGAGTTAGAGGGCTCGGAACGGATTTCCGATCTCTCGACTAGTTTCGGGGGATGATTTGTGACTTAGGAGTGAAAACGGAAGTGAATTCGGAGGTCTGAAGGAAAAGTTAGCTAAGTTTGGTGAAGCTGGAATTTTGGAAGAATCCGGTCGATAGGTGAGAATTTGATCCGAGGGTCGGAATAGAATTGCAAAAGTTGCATTAGCTCCAAATGGTGATTCTAGAATTGGGAGCGCGATCGGAAGTGAATTCGGATGTCCGGAGGTCATTTTGAAGTCATTTGGCTAAATATAGAAATTTGAAGGTTTTTTAGAAAATTCGACCGGAAGTAGAAATCTTGATATCGGGGTCAGAATGCGATTCCGAAAGTTGAGGAAGGTCCGTAATATCGAATGTAACTTGTGTGCAAAATTTGAAGTCATTCCGGAATAATTTTGATAAGGTGTGAGATACTTAGTCTCTTTTAAGGAAGCTTAAGTTAGAAAAGTCAATCGGATATTGACTTATGTGTTAGAGCACTCGAAATGCGAATTTTATGGTTCGGATATCTTCGTTAGGTGATTTGGGACTTAGGAGTGCATCCGGAATATTTTTGTGATGATCGGTGTAGAATTAAGCTTGAATTGGCAAAATTAGC
>MU737055.1:333600-346822 GCA_026770625.1 Nicotiana glauca | reverse complement strand
CTTATTACTCGCTGAGTTGGTAGACTCACCCCATACTCCCTGCACCTTGTGTGCAGATCCAGGTGCTTCCGAGGTTTCGCATTGCTGTTGCTGCTTATCCAGGTGCCAGAGCATTGAGGTAGCTGCCAGCGTCCGCAGGACCAATTGCTCTGTTCTTATCAGTTATTTCTTGTTATTCAGACATTTGTATTTCATCTTTCAGACTTGTACGTGGTTTTTGTTAGAGGCTCTACACTCGTGACCCCAAGTCTTGGGAGTACTTGTTCAGTCGTGGTTTCTATTCGTACATTATCTTTTCAGTTATTCAGAATTTATTGCTAAAGTTGCCATGTTCCCCTTATTGCTTCATGTTTGGGATGAATCGTTGTATTGAGAAGGTGTTGGTCAGGCTCGCCCAGCCTCGCGGCAGGGCGCCATCATGACCGGGTTTGGGGTCGTGACACTTTTCTATCCCACGTATTACCCCACATTTTCATTACCTATTAACCAAGTGAAATAGACATTTATAGGAGATGGACTCCATTAACCAAATTCTATAAACCTATCAATAACAATTTCCATTTCATTTTTTTTATTAGCAACTTCATTCACCGTAATACAAGTATTCCAAGTTTTATACATCATTGCCAAACATCAATATTTATCTTTTAAATTCCCATGCCTGAAACTACCCACAACCTATCAACGGAGCCTCTAAATACAATTGAAGAATAATATGGAAATGCCAGCAACAAGGCTCCAGCTATACCTTATACAAACATCAAAACAAGATTTCAAAAACAGAAGTGGCATGAGCCGCATAGGGCCCCGAATGGAAAGGGGCTCACCGAATCAGCTGACGGGAAGTGATGAGGAGCTACGGTCGGTGGACTGGAGTAGCTGCCATGGATCTACCTACAATCATAACACGAATGTAGCACCCCCGACAAACGGGGTGTCAGTACATTTGAATTGTACTGGTATGTATGAAAAAACTTTGTCCCAAGTAAACTCAAACCCTACACAAGTAGGTAACTGTAATAGAAACAAAAATCAAAAGCACAAGAAAAGGAACAATCAAGCCAAACAAGTTTACAATCTCTCCTTTTACCCCTTCAACATTATCACATCAATAATTTCAAAATTTTACTCAGATTTTCATTTCAATAGTGATTTCGATTACTTTCCAACCTTATTACCTCGGCCACCCTTATAACCATAACCCACACCTATTAGTTCCTGTTGCGGCACGCAACCCAATCCCACCATACAGTTACAATTCCCAAACAACACAATAACAATCAACTACTCACAAAGATCAACAACAACACTTCTTAAGAACAACCACAACAATTTACAAGTTTCCCTAACCATCAATACTATTTTCTATCATTTTCAACAATTCATATGCAATTTAAGTCACCACAATAATTACCCACAACAAGCCAAGCATGTTATTACCATAGTTTTTCTAATTGCATCATTTATGATTTTCCTTCCATCATTTGTTTCTCAACTCTTACCACATAACACTTTCACAATCATGCATTTAGTTCATTGTCAATTACTTGCGCCATTAAACCACAAACACTCAATCAAACAAATCAAACACCCAACAAACCAATCACAAGAATTTCACAAACAATCCATGTGGATATCAGACACCAAATATTCGTACACCAAACAAGGTGATTTTACAAAGGTCAAAGTTAGCCATACATACCTCACAGAGCCTTTCCTTAAGTTACTACAACGTTCCGAAAATTCTAGCAACTTCAATCTATTTTGAGACATAGAAAAATTGAGCATAAATTAGAAAGATATTCATAATTCTAGCTCATTTGAGCATTTTATCAAATACTAGATGAGCATCTCGATTTTAAATCCCCTTTTCAAGATTTCCTTCATTCCCTAACCCAGTCTTACTTATTTAAGTTAAACATTCTTCCCATAAACCTAAGTTATACATGCATGTATACACAATACTAATACAACCAATAACCATACCTCAATAACCCATCTTATGCTCCAAACTCAAAATTAAAACCTAGGGTATAGAATCTTACCTTTTAGATGAAGATCTTGTGATTGGGTTTTTGATTCTTGAAGATTGATTGAAGGTTTGGATGATTTAAATGTTGGGTTCCTCCTTCTATTTTTAAAATACTCTCACCTCTCTCTAAAATCAGTAGGAAATGACCCCAAATGAAGCCCCAAAGGCTATATATCAAAATGTGGTCGGGTAATGAAAATTAGAAAATTAACCCTCCGATGTCAACTATGCAATCGCATAACGGACCGCAAAAATGGGTATGCGGGTCGCAGATGCATCACAGAATTACCACCCAAAAATGGGATACAGTGACCCAGTCTGCGATCAAATTTGTGATCGCAGATCAAAAATGTGGACAGCATTGTGATTCTGCGATCGCAAATTTGACACATGATCGCGTTTTTTCCAGCCTTCGGAAATTTGATCATAAATTTTTGTAGGAATCTCCAAATGACGAACGGTTTGAAGATTTGGACCTAGACTCAAAGACCTTACAAATATTTAGATATGCTTGTTCAAAGTGCGGGCTTGTGCGAAATCATTTGAAATCTTAGCCTATAATGGACTTTTCCAAATTTTCTTATTCATAGGCCTTTCCTTGGACCCCAAATTACTTAACATAAGACTAATACACATATCTACCAAATAAAATTGATGACCGCCATGTTAATAGCATATAAACATATTATAATAAGCCTTCGTGACACTACAAAATCCTATGTTACTTGGCGAAATTTTCTGGGACCTTACATTCTCCTCCCCCTTTAGGATCATTCGTCCTCGAATGAGGACTAGAGTATTCCCCAAACACTTTAGCATCACATATCTCTTTTCTAACCTACCTCAAGTCCCTAAATTTTGACTAACTCCCAAATTTTTCAGAAATTTCGGCAGAGTCTCATTTGTTACTAGGCCTATCCACATGACAGAGAATCACCAAATTCGTCTCAACAACACATCCACAACTATACATAGCACCACAATGTTTATATCAACAATCCTAATCCCATTATTACAAACACTACATTATCATAAGGATACTAGAACATGGACTGCACAATTTTAGATCAAAACACCTCTATGGTACACTCCAAGTCAAAACTAACTGGTATTCCATCAAGCGAAAATATTTTCCTTCCACGACACTTTCAGCTTTCCAGATGACATTATCGACGTACAAGCATTTTCATGACACATTCTCAGAAATAATATTAACTCCCAAACATATATAACAAGGATGACATATAATCATCTTGCATGAGATAACTATCCATTGACTTTACCTTTTAATAACTTCCACTGTACAATTTACATTCCACCGTATATTGCAATTCATGATAACAACAACAACCCACAATTCCATAACATGGCATCATACCATCAAAAATGTCATTTCATAGTAACCAAACAATCATGTGTTTATAATAGTCCTTAACAGCCATTAATGTAATCACAAAGGTGTTCATTAACAAGAATATAATTTGATTTCAATCAACAATCCATATGAAGTCAAGCCACCATGATTCTTGCTAGTAGTGCATCATATAGGATATTACCATGATCGTATAGTTCAATCAAATCAATGAGTACCCACTTTTTTGTTTTATCACAATCTTCTTAGACATAAGCATATGGAAACACAAAGTACATGAGAAACAGTTACGAGGAATATCATACCCCTATTGAAACCTAATGAGTAATACACTTATGTTACCTTTATTATCAACTCACAAAACATTTTCAGGGGAAAATATGGATAATATCCTGCTTGCCTCCAAACTCTAAATCTCTAGGCGAACGCTCACACTAAACCTTGATGACCTTTAATAGTTACTCTGAGATGTGATATCATAAACTAACCATAAAATTACCTATCCAATATATATGAGATCACACTATGAAGATTTATCTTGTTCAAGATCAGGCTGGAGTTATTCAGGAATCCATTAATATGCTGAGTAGAGTACTTTATGATGTCATATTCTAAGAGACACAAAAGGTTACTACTAACAATACTGACATAGTTAATAATTGTGACTACCTCAATTATTACACAAATGAGGCATAAGAGTAAGTAGTACATGGGAAATAAGAATCATTAAGGAGGAATACTCAAGTACACGAACCACTCATTTCCTATAGTGTAGGGAAAATTCGTCAATCAAGAATAAGAATACTCTGGTACCTTGAATGTGATATGGGTTTCCAAATACATAAAGTTGAATTTCACTCTTAACATTACTTGGCACACAGAATCTCTGCCACAAGCCCATGAGGATGAAAATAATTGAACGCTTATGAGATTTCCATATTTCAGACAACTTAACCCTTCCTAATAATTGATCATATATGAGGGAACTAAAAATACGAACACTTGTCATTCAAATCAACATGTTCATGATATGTACAAAAATCCGTAGTCATCTAATCTCAACCTTTCACGAGTGAAACTCCATAGCTAGGGCATCTTGATATTGGGAAAAAATATGAATTGGTTAGATGGTTCTAATAGTTAACACGACGCTCTGGCGAGAAGGAAAATTACACTCCTATCCAGCCAAAAAAGTGAGATACCAAGGGTAGTATAACTCCCCGCACATGACAATGACATAGTCAATGATTCTAGAAGTTGAGGGTGTAAAGAAAACCAAACTCAATGAGACAGTGCACAATAATCACTGAAGGTTTGCAGATGTTCATGATGAGATCTCCATAGGTTTTGACTTGAAAAAAAAAGGGAAGTGTCATAGTGACACATAGAAGGGCATGTTCTCTCATGGTTATCGTACAAGTGTTGGGAACTATCACAACGAATTCACTAAATAAGGAATACAATTAACACATTATGGAGACATAAAGAGAAAATAATCATTCGTTATGAGTTGGACATGATTATGCTATTCTAACTTCCAAACTGCAATACAATTTCACATCATGGGCAACAATAATATTAGAAACCAAGTGAGCTACTTGCTACAGATATCTCAAGTGGACACAAAAATTATGGCGACACAAGATCTTCCTATGATAGGGATGTGAGGATCCCAATTTTAAGAAAAACTTTATGCACATAGTGACCATTTCAATTGATATGTACGAGTAGGATAAGTGTTGATGCATGCTTTCATGTTACTTGATAGTAAGAAGGCTTTCATGGTTATACTTGCAAGAGAGTGGATTGGTTGATCAAGCCATATAAGCCATACACAACTGAGTAGAAGAGTGACTCGAGAAGGATCACAAATCTTGGATACTTTGCATGGAACTTGACACCACATGTACAAACTTTATGATGGTTCATGTATAGGCACAAGTGAGGAGATATTGTCCATTTAAATAAAAAATTTCTGTGAGGGTTTCATCGGGAATAGAACCTTGATGAAAATTTAGGAAAAACAAGTGGGAAGTATCAATAGTGTTATAACTCAATTCAGGAACATACTTATAGAGCTCAATTCCATAGGAGGTTGTAAACAATAGAACTATGATCGGGAGACTTTGTAAATAATACGTCTCATTCAAAGAGCATGTGCATGAACTATTTTATAATTTAGATTCTTTTTTAAGAACATATCTATCCAAGGAAAAGGAAGTCATAAGGGTTTAACAAAAGGTTTAAACAATCACCACATTAGCAAATAAAATGGATCACATTACTTTCACATAATTTCCATACCGCTAGGCTTCATTTCATATACCTTCCATTAGGTTCACATATCAAATTATTCACCTATGCGCTTCATACAATAATAAGGAAATCACAAGTACAAATCAAACACTTTAAATGATCACCACATTATCAAATAAAAGAATCATGCCATTTTCACGTATATTAGTCCATCGGCTCTTGGGGCCACAATTATCACATCAGACTTGGCACTAGGCCACATTTTATAACACAATCTCTTCTTTCCCGCACTTCACATCATTTCCGCATATTTCATATCAGCATCATAATCTATTTCATATTCCCTCATGTCATAAGTATCACCAGGTACAATTAAATTTTGAGTCCTCGACACATTGTCCATACTCTATTTCTCTAAATCATTTGACTTATTTCAACATCTCTATACACAAAAGATTTCACACAGTTTTATTTAATATGTGCAGCTCCAATTTCAATTTAAGGTCTTTGCATTTCAATACACGATTCATATTCCTTGAACACTTTTAATTTGTCAATAATAGCATATTGATCGTATTACAATGCATCTTTCACAAACATCGAGTCACAACACCAATTCATGTAAAGTATCAATCACAACTAGAATCCAACGTTTAGTATTATCACATTTGCACAGTCACTTACTTTACTTCCAAACATCTGTATACGTTACCAACAACTAGATACAATCAATCAAATACCTTTGTTACACGCAAGAACATTTTGGAGGAATCAACCATAACAAGTTTTCTAACACAATTTGGCATCAAAATCTCAATTTAAACTTAACTTGAAGTCTAGGCATTTTAGCACATAGTTCACATTCTTCACATATCCTCATTTACCAAGAATAACATATTAACAAATGAAGAAGTACCTCCCACATATATTTTCACAGCAATAATTCGTTGAACATAACAAAACAAGTACTGCATCAATTATATTTTGAACTTACAACATTTACGCAGGCACCATGGAAGCTTAATTTCTAAAACATAGGGTTTTTGCCGTACATACTGATGATATACTACATGATCTAGTGGTGCAGTGACATTAGTAGGAACAAAGGTACTCCCCTTAAGAACAAGTTCTACCAATCTTTTCATGGCTCAACACATTCTTCTAACAAGTCCTTGGGTAATCCACTCGGACTCAATGGTGGGATCAATCCCTCCTTACAAGCTTCAAATTCGCGGATTATGGTATCAAAATTACCAGTCTTGAGAATAAGACTTAAAGAGGAAATCAACTCCCTATCTTCAGCTATATCGCATGATCTGGATTATCAATGAAGGGTGAAATTCTTAAATGTCCAAATAGCCTCCAACTTATAGATGTGGTCGACAACACACCGATAAGAAAGACTCTACTAGACACGGCTCTGAGATATCCTAGGACACTTTAAAACCTTAGGCTCTGATACCAAGTTTGTCACGCCCCAAATTTGAGGGACATGACCGGTGCTCAACCGGGTATCCCCAGTCAACTGGACCTGGGTGCCTTTTCTATCCCACGTGTTACCCCACATTTTCATTACCTATTAACCAAGTGAAATAGCAATTTATAGGAGATGGACTCCATTAACCAAATTCTATAAACCTATCAGTAACAATTTCCATTTCATTTTTTTTATTAGCAACTTCATTCACCATAATACAAGTATTCCAAGTTTTATACATCATTTTCCAAACATTAATATTTATCTTTTAAATTCCCATGCCCGAAACTACCCACAACCTGTCTACGAAGCCTCTGAATACAATTGAAGAATAATATGAAAATGTTGGCAACAAGGCTCCGGCTATACATTATACAAACATCAAAAAAAGATCCCAAAAACATAAGTGGCATGAGCCACATAGGGCCCCAAATGGAAAGGGGCTCGCCGAATCAGCTGACGGGAAGTGATGAGGAGCTACGGTAGGGGGACTGGAGTGTAAGGCCCCGTGAAATCCCTAATCGAAAACCTAGATCCCGTGGTTCCAAGTTAGGAGCATGTGTTAGAAATTAATAAATATGCTTCGCGGCGAGCTGCGCAGACCTTTTTTGATTGAATAATGCATTAATAAGTCAAGAATAAGTTTCCAGAAAAATGCAAGAAACGCGGTCTAGAATGCGGTCGCTTAATCAAAATGTGGACCACAGAGTGAGGCAGAATGTTGGTCATAATTGAAGTCAGTAATGCGGTCGCATAACCGAAATGAGGACCATATAGTCGTCGCATATTTTCCTTTGATTTTTGTGAGGGTTATTTCTGCAGTGCACTTTGCGACCGTAGAACATGAATATGGACCACATTCTTACCGCAGACAGAGTCATAATGTTTAGTTTTTGGGGAGCATTCTGCGGTCCATTATGCGGACCGCATGTTTACTCTGCGATCGCATAATTGACCCGGGGCTCCAATTTTCTAATTTTATAACCCGACCCCATGTCGATATATTACACCCTACCCTTTCATTTTAGGCTGATTTTCTGATACATTTAGAGAGAGATAGAAGGGGTCCTAGAGGGAGAAGGGGTTCTTCATCAATATTTCTCCTAAAGATCTTGCTTAAACCTTGAAGATTTGTCAAGAAAGGCACCTTGGTCATCTTCCTAAAAGATATTGACATTGCTAAGAGTCTCGGAGTATAGTAGGACTTAAGGAAAGCTCAATCGATGTATGTAGGCTAGACTTTCTCTCTCGTAAGTGAATTCCATATTTATTTGTAAGTTTAAGTGTGGTTTACCTACAAAAATTGTATAGTCCTGAGCCCCCTCTTAAAAGAAGTTTAGCATGCTAATTGCATGAGAAGAATTGCTCTGTTTAATGCTCCTGGTTGCTATTGTGTGTATTAAATGATTTGGTTGATTATGTCTACTTGGTCTACTTGTTGATGAGATGTAATGACATATGGAAATGAATCGAATAAGGAAGTGTGAAACAAATATAAAATAAGTCTCAAATCTTATGAACTAACTTCCTATAGTAGAATGGCCTAAAGGTCTTGTACCCGAACTATGCCCACAAGTGGCTATTTTATATAATGCTTTGCCTTATAGATACGCTCAATGTGTAATATAATTGTCGGTTGATATATTCCTCTTTGGGAAGAGTCTCTTATGCTTGATGATTCAATCTCTGTTGAATTTGAAAATACATAACCTCCAGAATATTTGGTACCTTGATATTGATTGGTGATCTTTGGAAATAAAGGGATGAAAATGTGAGAAATCGAATACGGCCACCGTGCCAGGAATAAAGAGTCTTGTGAATGGCCAAACGAGTCAAGGAAAATACTGTTGTTGTTGGTGACTGGAACTACTAATTGGAATCTATAAATTGTGAAGGATATTGAGGTAAGCATGGTTGCATTTATGATATATTCGTATACTCGTATTTATACTACAATTGTGTGAAATAATAAATTGAATCAAATATGTTTTTGGGAGTATCTTTAGCAAAACCAAGGAAGGATGGGTCATATGACTCATTCCTGAAACTACACGTGCCGCTGTAGGGGTGCATCAAGCTTATTCCCCTTAACTGGGATGATCTTGGCAGTATTATAATTTGGTAACGCCAACCCACACGACATATGTGGGAAGGATGCTTAGCCGATCGGGCCGTGATCGGATGCCATGCCGCACACATGGTGGTATAGTGCTGGAAATCAACAAATCTGGAAATTCGATACTTGGGAAATTAAAAACTGGAAATTTGTGATTTGGTATATATCTGTTAAAGGGATGACTTAGCCGATCGGGTCGTGATCGGACTCTGTGCTAACAAAGATGGTGGTAAAACTTATATCGGTTCTAGAGATGTCCCAACCAAACAAAAAAAAATTAAATTATATGTATTTTTTTCATAAACTTGAGGACTAACATATTTCAAAATTGGGTGTTAGAATATTGTTGATCTTGACTTACTGTTTGTGGATTCTTTGCTTGTATGGATATTCTAATCTGAAATAGGAATTTTAGCCTTACACACTAGTGCTATTCGACGGCACTAACGTCCCTTTTGCCGGGGGCACTACATTCGTGTTATGATTGTAGGTGGTTCTATAGCAGGTACTCCAGTCCACCGGTAGTAGCACCTCCTCTACTTTTATTCAGCTGTGTTGGTGAGCCCCACTCCATCCCAGGGTCATGTTATGTATCTTTTGTTCATCTTCGGAATACATTTTTGAGGTATAGCCGGAGCCTTGTTACCGACATTTCTCTATTGCTCTTATCTTGTGTTTAGAGGCTCCGTAGACTATTGTGGATGGTGGCTGATGTTGGGAGTCTGGGCTAGAACTTTTGGTACTTGATAAGCATGTTTTTCATTAAATTTGTAAACTAGTAATATTTTGAAAACTAAATGAAGCAATTAGCAAGATTGAAATGAGGGTTGCTAATGACAGATTTCTTCGCGCTGATTAATTGGAATAATATCCCCTCTTTATTTATGAACTAGTTTGGGTAGAATGAAGCATAGCAGGCTTGCTCAGTCGGGTGTACTCGGTTGAGCGTCGGTCGCGCTCCTCGGATTTAGGGGCGTGACATGGAGTACCTGCTATGGATCCACCTACAATCATAACACGAATGTAGCGCCCCCGGCAAAAGGGACGTCAGTACATTTGAATTGTACTGGTATGTATGAACAAACTTTGTCGCAAGTAAACTCAAACCATACAACAATCAACAATTCACAAAGATCAACAACAACACTTCTTAAGAACAACCATAACAATTTACAAGTTTCCCTAACCATCAATACCATTTTCCATCATTTTCAACAATTCATATGCAATTTAAGTCACCACAATAATTACCCACAACAAGCCAAACATGTTATTACCACAGTTGCTCCAATTGCATCATTTATGATTTTCCTTCCATCATTTGTTTCTCAACTCTTACCACATAACACTTTCACAATCACACATTTAGTTCATTGTCAATTACTTGCGGCATTAAACCACAACACTCAATCAAACCAATCAAACACCCAAAAAACCAATCACAAGAATTTCACAAACAATCCACATAGATATCACACACCAAATATTCGTACACCAAACAAGGTAATTTTACAAAGGTCAGAGTTAGCCATACATACCTCAAAGAGCGTTTCCTTAAGTTACTACAATGTTCCGGAAATTCTAGAAACTTCAATCTATTTTGAGACATAGCAAAAATGAGCAATAATTAGAAAGATATTCATAACTCTAGCTCATTTACGCATTTTATCAAATACTAGATGAGCATCTTGATTTCAAATCCCCCTTTCAAGATTTCCTTCATTCCCTAACCCAATCTTACTTATTTAAGTTAAACAATCTTCGCATAAACCTAAGTTGTAGATGCATGTATAGACAATACTAATACACCCAAGAATCATACCTCAATAACCAATCTTATACTTCAAACTCGAAATTAAAACCTAGGGTATAGAATGTTACCTCTTAGATGAAAATCTTGTGATTGGGTTCTTTGATTCTTGAAGATTGATGTAAGGTTTGGATGATTTAAATGTTGGGTTCCTCTTTCTCTCTCTAAAATTCTCTCACCTCTCTCTAAAATCAGTAGGAAATGACCCCAAATGAAGCCCCAAAGGCTATATATCAAAATGTGGTCGGGTTATGAAAATTAGAAAATTAACCCTCCGATGTCAACTATGCAATCGCAGAACAGACCGCAAAAATGGGTATGCGGGTCGCAGATGCATCACAGAATCACCACCCAAAAATGGGCTACAGTGACCCAGTCTGCGATCAGATTTGTGATCGCAGATCAAAAATGTGGACCGCATTGTGATTCTGCGATCGCAAATTTGACACATGATCGCGTTTTTTCCAGCCTTCGGAAATTTGATCATAAATTTTTGTAGGAATCTCCAAATGACGAACAGTTTGAAGATTTGGACCTAGACTCAAAGAGCTTTAATTTGATAGGTTATCCATCACACAAAACCTTATAGATATTTAGATATGCTCGTTCAAAGTGGGGGCTTGTGCGAACTTATTTGAAATCTTAGCCTATAATGGACTTTTCCAATTTTTCTTATACTTAGGCCTTTCCTTGGACCCCAAATTACTTAACATAAGACAAATACACATATCTACCAAATAAAATTGATGACCACCATGTTAATAGCATATAAATATATTATAATAAGCCTGCGTGACACTACAAAATCCTAAATTACTTAGCCAAATTTTCTGGGGCCTTACACATATGAACAAGACTGAAATATTTTTCTTTTCCATGGCTAATTTCGAAGCCCAAAAGTGCGTAAGGGTTTAATTAAGGCTATGGGCCTAAATTTAAAAATGTAGGCCCTCGGCCTTTCAAGTTAAGTAGCAAGCTCAAATTAAGGGGGTTTCCAACGATGGAGATTCTTTTATTTGAGTTTGGACTTGATCTTGAGGCCTGAATTCGCTTGAATGCTTTTAATAGTGGGTTTATTAATAATATTAATTAATTAGGCCTTTAGAGATAATCTTTAATAGAGAATAATAGTCCTTTTTAGGATGGCCTTTAAAATAAAACGAGGTGCGCCACACCAAATAAAATTCATAAATTGCGTGGCTCTCTTTAGTTACTTCTATAAAAATACTTAGAAATCGGGACGTGCCATTTAGCGAATTTTCATGGCCTCCCGCAAATTTATCAATGTGTTAGTTGCTTTAGGCATGCATTTTAATAAATCTACCTTCCTAAACTTGGGCGTGCATTTCATGTGACCCAAATCCAGATCCCAAAATGTTGAATAAAATGTGTCGCAGAATCGGGTGCATTTCATGTGACATTACCCAAAACACGTTTTAAATGACGTTCAACTTTCCTTAAACTCAATTAAATCGGTAAATAATTTTAAAATCGCACCATAGGGCGAACATGTATTAAAATCAGATATTAAGCCATTTATAATATTTTAACCAACCCTGCTAGAACCACGAGATCCGGCAGTGCATAACATCTTCCCCTGGGTCAACAGAATTCCTTAATCAGAATTTCTGGTTCGCAGACTTCATTCTGAAAGTCGAAGTTTTCCTTAATTTGGGATTCAAGATAAACCGGCGACTTGGGACACTAAAATCCAAACCTATCCTAAATGGCGACTCTGAATAAATAAATAATCCTATTTTGAATAATGTAACTTTAATTGGAAAAACTCCCATATACACAATCCTTCGAGGTAGGTGTGTAAAAAAGGAGGTGTGACAGCTCTGGCGACTCTGGTGGGGACAAACCCAGAACTTCGGTTCAGGATTTAAGAATTCGAGCTTAGAGTACCTATTATATTTGGCTTTATATAATTTTTCTACACGTTTCATGCTCAATGTGCTAAATGTTTTACCGCTTTGATATTTGGTGAACTGTATATATAAGCTGCTGGGAAACCTTTCTTCTCTTTGAGTCTTCTAAGAAGGGTGCACTTAGTGTGACTTCTCTTCTGTTTAGAGTCTTAGCTCATTTAGAAAGAGGTTCGGATAAGTTTCTAAGCCGGTGGAGCTTCTGTATTCCCGGTACGCTGCCCCCCCCCC
>MU737055.1:314528-333246 GCA_026770625.1 Nicotiana glauca | reverse complement strand
CCCCCCCTCGGCTTGAGTTATCCGCTCGGGTAAGCCAGGTCTAGAACAATAAACCCAGGTTCTAAACCTATAATAACAAAGCATCATGCCGGATCCCTTGTAGGAACGTTTGTTTGCATCATTTGCATTTGATTTAGGGGACTCAATACAAGGATTGGGTCCGTCTAGGACATGTGACCTGAAATGAAAAGACCATCCTGATGCATCTTACGTGTTACTTGTGGATTTATTTGCCCGGCTTTGCATGTTGACCGACTTGCACATGTTAGGGTTAAGTGAGGGCAGTCACCTGTTTTGAAAAACCAATATCCAAATAGTACCGAAACTCTGCCGGATTTTAAAAAAAAAACAAAACAAGAAAGATTTTTTGTTTTCAAAAATTGTTGATTTTGACAAAGTTGCCCGAACTACGCCAGTTTGATTCTCACCGGATGTGAGATACATAGGCAACCCTCATCAGGTCCAACTTCACTTTTTGCAAAAATAGCCCAACAAATGTCAAAATTTTTAATTTTTGTCACAAATAAGTCGGGGGTGAGGCCATTCTTGTTTTTAAATAAGAATAATGTCCCCAAAGGGCACCGGAAGGCTGTTCTTGCAAGAACAGCCACCCTGAGTCATTATTTAACGGTTAGCAGGCACAACTTTAAAATCTTCTCCCTCGGAGTGCTGAAAGGACGTATCCGTAAAACTAGGTCTTTGTTTTTCTTAAATAATTTTTTTTTAAAAATAGCCACTTTTTCTTTTAGGTCAAAATAAAGCCTTAAATCACTTTAAATAAATGTGCAGGATGAGTACAATTGACATTGAACCCTTCTCAGTCCTGAGTGAGATCCCTTTGAAGCTCCACACATGGTGGAATGACTTAGGAAAGGGTACAGGAGAAACGGTGGTAACGATTCTGGATGGCCTCATCGGATTATTGAACATTAAGGCAAGGCCGGATATTATTGAAGCATTGATACCCTTTTGGGAGCCAACTCACAATGCGTTCCGGTTCTCTGACTTTGAGAATGCATCGATATTAAAGGAGGTTGCAGGATATGCAGCCCTTAACAAAAACCTCAAGAGTCGATATCCATTAGCACCGAGATCGGTAACCCTCCACAGATTTTTGGACTTATTGAGTATCAGCCGGGATGTTCAGGATAAGAATCTATCAGAAGGGTATTGGAGAATCCACTTCTTGTAACACCGATATGATGACATGCGAGGTTTTGAGGAGCCTAACACCGGTTTAACACACGCTGGAAACAAAGATAAGTGGGAGGCACGAAGGGGATTAGCTTTCATGGTAGCTTTCTTGGGAGTCGTGATATGTCCCCGAAAAGGTAGTCATATAGATATCGACCTCGTAGGAATGCTAGATGTAGCTATTAAGAAAAACAACAGCACAGTGGTTTCGCTGATTGTGTCCGAAATGTATCGAGCTTTGACCAAATGCCGAGAAAGGGGAAAATTCTTTCAGGGTTGCAATTTGTTGCTACAACTATGGATATAAGAGCACCTCTGTCACTTAACCGGGTACATGAACTATGGCTTAATTGGGTTGAGCTGTATTGAAGAATTTAAAACCTGGGTAATGGTATTGAATTCCCTCAGGGTACTGAGGCTTGGTTATCATGTTTGAGATCTTTGACCGATGAAAAAATTGAGTGGGATTTAGGATGGCTTCCTATTGCGGAGGCAGTATACACATCAGCTGAAATACCTTATATTCTCTTTATGGGCATCCAGAGCATCCAACCCTATGCTCCCTACAGGGTCTTGCGCCAATTGGGAAGATTTCAAATAGTCCACGGTGATGAAGATCGGAGCAAATAAGTCATCGAACTAGGCCCAAAAGCTACATTTCCAGAAGGAAAAATCCACCAAATATGGAATGAGTGTAGGTTTCTTGAACCTAAAACCATAGTGCGAGATTGGACTAGAGGCGAAGTGGAGACTAAATATTTGATTTGGTTTTACAAAAGATTCCAAATTTCTGAGAGACCCGCAAAGAGGTAACATGTCCAACAATTTACTGATGGGCCAAAGAGAATGAATATAGGACCAGAATAGGAGAGTTGGAAAAGCAGGTTCGGGATCTTCAGTTTGAAAGCAGCTTGAAAGCCGCAACCGATGAAGGTGATAAGAAGCAACTGACCCAAGAAAATGAGGCTCTTAAGGCTTAGATCCGACAAATGAAAATAACTGCTAACAACCAAGAAAGAAGCCATAGAAAGGTTGATAAGCAGATAAATCTGAAGGGAATCTAGAGAAAATCCGGGCGCAGTGGGCAAAGAAGAAAGAGGAGAGGCCCCAATTTGTGAAGTAGATGAAAAGAAATTATGAGGGAACTATTACTAATCTGAGAAGAAAAGTGGATACCCTTGAGGACGAGGCAGCCCAACGGGCCAAAGACTTCCAGGTTGAGAGGGAGCATTGCTATAGGCTAATGGCCAAAATGGAGAAAGAAATACAACAGTTACAACACTATCACCTCCATGACCCCTAGGTTCTAGAAGCTTGCAACCAGCAAATAAGTCGACTACTTCAGGAAAAGGGCAAGATTAGAGAAAGAATTAGAGCCATCGCGGATTATATCGTCATGAAATTCCAAGCATACGAGATAATGGTTCGTACTACCTTATTTGCTACGGTGATGATTTTTGTTCGTCAAGTTATGAATGATTTGGAGCAATTACAAGGGGTTCTCGCACATAAGCCTGCAGCGATGCCGAATGATGCCCTGCAGGCCCCAAGATTTGACGCTTTAATGTATTCTTAGTTATCGAGTCTGTATTTTTGTTATTTTGATTCTGTTTTGTAAGTTTTCCTTTTAAGAAAAACAAATAGTTTAGTATCTTTGTAATCAAAGTTTTATTAATGAAAAATTGAAAAAATCCCAAAAATTATTTCCTTATTTTGCATTTACTTCAAGAACTACGCTTGGTCTGATTCATGCGGGGTCATGATACGTAGGCAATCTCCACAAGATTCGGCCGTAACCCTAAGAAAAAAAAAGGGAAGGAAAAACAAGAGTGGAAAAGAAACACAAAAAAGAGAAAAATAAGAAAACCGAGAAAAAGAATCCATGGCAAAGGTAAAGGCAAGAATTCAAAAAGCAAGAAAGGGAAAGGAAAAAGAAATGACAAGAAAAGATATTGTAAAGGAAAAGACGGGATGACATATGCAATCGTTGCAAACATGTAGACACCTGTTTAACTGTATAGGTGCATCACACCCCAACGTGCGGTTACCTATATGTTACTTGTCTCAAACGAACCGCTTGTTGCTATCCATTCCAGCTAAGGATTTTAGAAATGGTGGTTGGTTTGTGGTAAACGGGAATCAGATCAGTATTTTACCAGATCAAAAGGGAGCGTAGAAATGTCGTCTGAAATGACCTTGCCAACGGTTCTCATCCCTGAAGATAGCCCCATCTCGCGGATCCCGGCCTCTGAGTTTGCAGAAGCCAAAGAAAATTGGATCTTCTGTCTCCAGGTTATGGAGATATGGGGTGCATGAACTAATGGAAGGGAGCCTCCAAATGCTTTCCCCGATTTTCCTGAAATATTCCCCAGATCCGGGGGTACTTCTAACATCCCCATCAGTCACCCGAATACCCCATTGGGACAACCTACCACATCCGCTCACTTTATAGGACCACCTTGTGAGGTTCGCCCCCAGGTATTCACATCAGGAGTAGCCCCCAATATCTTTACTGTTCCTCCATGCTCTGCTACAACACAGCCTTCGCTGCCCAAGCCCGCTTTCGATCCATCGGTCTTCACTTTCCAAAATACTATTTTCCAAGCGGAGCCTTCTTAGTGTCCCACGTATACCTATCTGCAGCCACCCCCATTTGAGTTCAGCCCCGGACAAATTAAAACTCATAAAGCTCCCGAACAGGATGAGATGGCTAAAATGATGAGGAGCCTAGAACATAGCATAAAAAACATGCAAGGTCAAAGTGGGCAGAAGCGTGTTTGCTTTGCTAATCTGTGCATGTTCCCTCACGTGCACCTGCCCATGGGATTCAAAACGCCATAGTTTGAGAAATATGATGGGCATGACGATCCCATTGCTCACCTTACAAAGTACTGCAACCAATTGCATGGGGTTGGCAAAAAAGAAAAGTTGTTAATGGCTTACTTTGGAGAAAGCTTGGTAGGCATAGCCTCGGAATGGTATATGGATCAGGACATATCTCGATGGCACATTTGGGACGATCTTGCCGTCGACGCCCCCTTTTTCCCTACAGAGCGAAATCGGGTTCACGACATTTGGGAGGACAACTCTTTTCCCACTTTGGGAATTGGGTTTTGAGAGTTTGAAGAGTCACCACCTAATAATTATAGTACATTAGGACACTTTAAAAGAAATAAAGACAGAAAACCAGAGATTGGGTAAGGGCTTAAAATTATCTCGAGGGGACGGTGTTAGGCACCCCTCAAGATCCACTAGTGTGGTTCCCAGCCATGCTACAATTGTGATTTTAAATGCAAGCAAACAAATAAACAATCAAGAATTGCGAACATTGGAAATGGTTACAAATAAGAATGTGAAAAGGATTTAGAAGTGCTAAAATTTGGAAGGAAATAGTTTTTGTGATTAAAGAAGAGATACAAGGAAAGGGGTTAAATAATTGGTACCAGTAACTTGAAAGAAGTACAAGGAACGGAAGTTGAAAACTGGACAGCTTTTTAAAAATTCTAAAAAATTATTAAACTAATAAAGGGGAGGGGGGGTCCAAGGTTTATACATTACATGGATCATTCTCACAACACCGGCACCTGATTGTGCACATAGTGTTATTGTGTAACCATCATCTCCATGTCTACCCTTCCATACCCCGCTAAGGTATTGGAGCGCAGAATGATATCGTTTGCCTATTGCATGCTACTACCCGTCCCAAACTATCAGTCCCGGGGTATTAGGACTTCTAATCCTAAAGGGGAAGAAGGGATGGGGCCTTTATAGAGTTTAAAGGACAAAAATTCAAATCGACATTCAAAAAAAACAAGTAATAAGTAGGGGGAAACGAACAAACAAGCAGGCAAGGCTCACATAAACCTTATAAATTAGATAACATATAGTTTGGCATGCCTTTACACATACTGGTTTGATCTTTAAAAAATAAAAAATTAAGCAGCGAGCGGATTGGTTTAATACATACGTTTAGACAGAAAGTATGCATTAGGCAACTTGTATCCTATTGTCAGGAATTAAAGTATTTTAAACGATTTATTCAGAAAGTACTGATTTCAAAAAAGAAATGAATGGACTAGTGCAGAAGAGTTAAACGAGAAAATAAAGACTGTTTGAGTAAAACACAGGAGAGTTGTGAAAGAGTTTCAGAAAGTGAGAATATTTTAAGGGAAAGACGAGTTGCAGGACTGTTTTCGAAAGACAGTTTTAGGGACAGAGTAAAACATTTAGGCAGAAGATTTAAAAGAACTATTTCTGAAGAAGGATGCTGATTTGAGGAGTAAAAAAACATACTGGTTTATGAGAATTTGATGGAAAACATGACATTAAAACGTTAAAGACCGGTTGACAGAACGTTATTGCTTAAAACAAATCCAGCGAGCTTGAGATGAATTCCTATAGGCATGATATCTATATTTGATTATAAGACCTATTGTTGACTGATGAAAGAGTGATTGTTTGATTACCCTAAGGTTTGCCTAACGCATATGCACTTCCTATAGGCATGGTTTCTATATGCAACTGATTACAGGAATATTAAGTCCTATATGCAGGATTTCTAATGACCCACAATATGATTAAGCGTTGAACCCTATAGGCATGGCATCTCGGTGACTGAATTAAAACGTTAAACAGACCTATACGCAGGATGTCTACTAAGGAAATTAAAGTCCTAACTACATGATATCTACCATTTTATTGATGCAAGAAAGTAAACACCTCCCATACCCTTTTACTATATTCCCCAAGTTTCATACAAAGATTATTACAAATCAAATTGGAAATTAAAGATACATCAAAAGCTAACAGCAGGATCCAAGCAGCCTAATTCAATCTTGATGTCCAACAACATGTATTTAACCAATTACGGGATCCAGATTTCCAAAGCCTTCTCTTATCCAAAGTGTTTCAGAGTTCCAATGAGGCTCAAGGGCTCCAGGCAGTGCTTACACTCTATATAACAATTAGAATAGAATAGTGCAGTGTGGAATTGCCATACCTCAGGCATCCAAGTTCAGAGGGAGCTCCAGGGTCCCAAAGCATGGCTTACCAAATGAGGGCAGAACTTAGAACTAGGAGTGAGTGCAAAGTGAGAGAGGGATTAGAGAACCATAGCAAATGGTAGTCATGCCCAACCATGGGTGTAGACTGGCACACCCCTGACCAGTTGCTTGGTCCAAACAAATTAAGA
This sequence comes from Nicotiana glauca, assembly GCA_026770625.1. Lineage (NCBI taxonomy): Eukaryota > Viridiplantae > Streptophyta > Magnoliopsida > Solanales > Solanaceae > Nicotiana > Nicotiana glauca. The sequence continues at coordinate 326,861 of MU737055.1, read as the reverse complement.
GAAGACCCTAGAGGTCAGACCTGAGTCTGGATGGTGATTAGGACACCACCAGACTTGAGTCAAGGCTCACCACATAAAGGGGAAATGGGAGTGGGAATTGGTTTGAGTAAGAGTTCAAAAGAACTTAGTTCAAAGTCATGGACAACAATAATATGATGCTGCTATGACTAGAACTATACTCTAATACTAAAAGGGGAGGGGCTCACATAGAGAAGCATTTACAGAAGCACAAGGAAAGAAAGAAAGCATAACAGACTAAGAGTGCAGAAACATAAAGAAAGAAAGCATAACAGACTAGGATGTAGATGCACAGTGCAAGAAAGAATAACAAGCTAGGAGTAAAGTAATCACATAGTGGAAGGGCGATATTTAATTAAGAGTGACATACCAGATGCAAAGTACTACAATAGCAGAACAATAGAGCAAGTAAACTGCCAGAAGTCAGCAGAAGCAAACTCAAGTTCTTCAGCAAATACTTGAGAGTTCAAAGGAACTCAAGAATGTTTCAGACAGTAAAAGAGAAGAGGTGCAGAGTGCTCAGTATTAGAAGTAGAGAAGGTAGTACTAGACAAAGTATTGTAATTGTGTCGTGTGTTGTTGTGAGAAGTGTTTGTGAGGTCTGTAATAGTTTTTTTTTGAATTCCGAAGTGTGAACTGTGTTAGAGCAGAAAGAGTAGTCCCTTTTTATAGTGCAGAAGACAAGTAAGAAAAAAGGTAAGAAAATAGTTTTCAATCAATCACATAGGATTTCCCTTTGGTTAAGGGGTTTGATTCAAATGGGCATGGGATAGTTAAGGAAAGAGAAACAATCAAAAATCTTTCCAAAGTATCATAACACAGGTAAATACACAGAGCTTATTTAAGGCATGAATCCTATGGTACATGATTTGTGAGAAATAAGGCAAGTATATCAATCAAACAACCGGTAAATTAAAAGCTTTGTTCGAATGAACTTATTCAGAAAAAGGTGAGGAAAAGTTCAACTGGAAAAATCGGTAACAAGGAAATTGGAATCAATTACAAGTTGGCAGAACCCTTTCGAAAGAAAAACCCTCATATATAAGCATGCAAGTGTCAATTAAGAAAGAAAAGATTCGCATTGATAGTTTCAAAATCATAAGCAAAGGAAAGTTCCAGCTCAGTTTATAGACTCAGTATGAGTTTGAGAGAGCCAGGATCCTAAATAGAACCCTAGTCCCAAAACAGAACTAAAAACTCGCAAAAATCCCAAACCCTAAGGTTTCAATTCGAGTAGGGTACAAAAGGGAGAAGGCAAATCATTAAAACAAACTCAAGGTCTCTTTCAGAGCACACAGATACAATAGCAAGTTCGAAGCAACATAGTGAAAAAATCATAAAGAATAGGGTTAAGAAAAGCTCAGAACTCAAGCAATTTCAGGAGAGGAAAGAAGTGACATAGAACTTAGGAACAATTGATGAAATCGGTTTAGAACTCAAACACAAGTCTGGTAAAGGCAAACAAGACTCAGTAAGAAAATAGTAAAGGAACACATAAGATAGACATGTAAAAACATGCTGCAGAAGCCAGTAGAAGAAATAACAGAGCACAGATAGAAGCACATGCGTAATAACATCAAATAGGAGAAGACATGCGAGGAAAGAATACAAGACATAAGCGAAAACTCATAAAACATGGCACAAACAGGCAGATTCACACAAAGAAATAAGAAAAAGAAGAAACGGAAATCGTTTTTAAGATTTTGAAAGACCTAAATTGAAACAGACTAGTTTTGGAAGAAAATTAGGGAAAACCTTTAAAACCTCGAGTATAAAATAGATCTATCACAGATCTAAGAAAATAAATGAAGAAGGAACCTCGAACAAGCTTTTAGGGTTTCTCAGAAACCCTAACAATGAGAAGGCTTGGAAAGGATCTGGTCTCGAACAGGTCTGAACCATATCTAAGCCCTTGAGGCTCGAACACGTTGGAACGGAGCCGGAGAGGCCATAGGACCTCAGATTTGCAGAAGATCTGAATGGACATCTTTGAGGTTGAACCTTGAAAACCTTGAACAGCCATGATTTAGGGAGAAGGGAAGTGAGCACAGGCCGTCCATGGCCTGAGAAACCATGGACTCCGGCGAGAACTGGTCGGAGAAGACGATAGAGGCGGCTACGATTTCGAGTGTTAGACAGTGTTTGAGAGAAGGGGAGGGTTCAGAGGCGGCTATATGAGAGAAATGAGATTAGGGTTGGGTTTGAGTAGAATTAAAAAGGTAAGAGTGACGGAGGGCCGTTGATCAAAATGATCAACGGCCAAGATTAAATATAGAACTGGGCGGGTTTAGTTTAATGGGTCAGTGGTTGGGTTAGATTGGAATTAGGCTGGCCCAATTGGGCATTAGGATTGGGGCCGATTGAGGCTATAATTGAAATGAAATATGGCCAAAATTGAAATAGCCAGTTTTCCCCTGTTATTTTATAAAAATAGTAAAAATGATTTTAAAGGAAAATTGAAGATGCTGAACAAATTAATAATACATATGAATTAGTTAAAAAATATTATAACTAATTTTACAATTATAAAATACTATTAATCGTAGAATATGCTATAATTGCATTTATACGCAATTAGCTTTTAAAAATAACGAGCAATTTTGTAAAAATGTACAAAAATCACCTTAACTATATTTTGGTGTAAATATGAGAATAAAATAAATTATTCACCAATAATGATAGTCTGGAAATAATTATTGAATTTTGAACTATTAAAATAGATAACTAATTGATTCTAAGAACATTAAAAAATAAGAAAAAATACCAAAACTCTTGGGAATGCTTATATATGCATGAATATACTATTTTGAGAATATTTGGGTGTATAAAATACATAGGGAAAAATTGGGTATCAACACTTACTAGATTGTTCGACAGTTTTAGTACAACATATACATTGCGTCGGACAGGAACTCACTGGCGAATCTGAAGAAGAAATCTGCAGAAATTTTTCAAAAATATGCGATTAAGTGGCTTGAGCAAGCATCGAGGGTGAAACCTCCAATGGATGAAACGGAAATGGTCACTGTATTTCTTCAGGCCCAGGAAGTTGATTACTTCTAGAACATGATGTCAGTTATGGGCAAACCTTTTGCAGAGGCTACTAAGATCGGTGAGATGGTGGAGAATGGTCTTAAAACTGGTAGACTCTAGAGCCAGTCAGCCATTAGAGCAACCTCCCAAGCCATTGAAGGGAGGTCTGGAGGAATGGCAAAAGGTAAGAAGAAAGAAGAAACATCTATGGCAACATCGGTGTAAGAAGGCATCGCACTCCTAGACCCATGTTTTCTGAAAGAACCCCTCAACAATAATACCCTCACCATGATATGGCTTATGCTTTTCAACCGTATGCGGTCATGAAATCTCAAAACTTTGCCCGGCCGCTGCCACATGCCAATAGAAATCCAGCTCCATTCCCAAGAAATCAGCCTCCCCACCAAAACTAATATAATCCTCGTCCTCAGCAAAATAACTTTCCTCCCCGTGAGCCACCCAGGAGACACAATTTTCCCCCAATTGGTAAATCTTACTCTAATATATTCCCAAAAATTGTCCAAATGGGTCTACTGCTGTCGGTCCCCCAAACAAGGCATAACCCAGCATCGCCTACCTTCAGAGCCGGTGTTAGGTGTGCTTATCATTCAGGGACAGAAGGCCATGATACAAATGATTGTTGGACCTTGAAATGAGCGATGGAGAATTTCATAGAGCAAGGAAAGATAGTGCTGAGGGATGAGGAGGTCCCAAACATGACCAACAATCCACCGCCAGACCACAATAATAGGCCTATGATTGGAATAATCTGTGAGGATAAAGAGTTTGATCTAGCATTAAAGGCCATAATTGCTACTGATGATGCAAAAAGAAAGTCAAAAATTATCCTGAAACAAGATAAAGGGAAAAGAATAAGAAAGTAAACAAGACAAAACCAGAAGAGAATGCTGAAACAAGAGTAGAGGCAATACCTCCCAAAAATGGAATTCTCTATGTCCCACGAGGCCGCCAAAAAAAGCAGCTGATTGTGAGACCTCCAAAGAAATTTGAATTGAAAAAGTGACCACAAGTGTATGTATCCAAGCACGTCTATATGGTGCGGGGGACAATTAAACCACCTTGGCTAAATGAGCCAGTGGTTATTGGACGCGTACCACAGAAGCCTATGACGAACCCTACTGTAGTGTCGTGGAATTATCATCAGACGGTGGTCATGTATAAAGGAAAAGAGATCTTGGGAAAGCTTCCAGAAAATCCCCCTATTGAAAAATACTCAAACATAGAAGAAGTAAACAATGCCACCAGAAGGCGTTTCCCGCCTAAGAAACCTGTGAGCGCAGAGGAAGCAGAAGCTTTATTTTAGAAGATGAAGGTGGCCGACTATGAGGTGGTCGATCAATTGCGAAAGTGTCCTTACTGTCATTGCCTATGAATTCCCCTGAGCATCAAAAGTTTTTAATAGAAACTCTGAATGAGGCATATGTGCCACTTGAAACCTCAATGGAACAACTAGAAAGGATGGCGGAACGGTTCTTTGCTATCAATCAGATTTCATGCAGCAAAAATGACCTGCCTCCAGAAAGAGCTGCTCAGAACAAAGCCTTGCACTTAACTTTTAAATGTGAGGGATATTATGTAAAGTGAGTCATGGTAGAAGGAGGCTCAGGAGTAGACATTTGCCCACTCCCCACTCTGCAGCATATGGAAATCAGGACTGGAAGTATTCGCCCCAATAATGTCTGTGTGAGAGCCTTTGACGATATCAAAATAGATACCATTGGAGAAATTGACCTGATCTTGACTATCGGACCGTTGGACTTCGAGGTGACTTTCCAAGTGCTGGACATGGATACGTCCTATAATTTTCTTCTGGGAAGGCCTTGGATCCACGCCGTTGAAGCTGTACCTTCTACCCTTCACCAAATGGTGAAATTTGAATATGAGGATTAGGTAATTATGGTTTACGGGGAAGATGAAAAGTTAATCTATCGGGACCCATTTGTCCCATGCCTAGAAGCGAGGGAAGGCGGTGAGCACATAGTCTACCAAGCATTCGAGGTTGTGGTGGCAGATCAGCATGAAGAAGGGTCTATAAGGAATCTTTGAGTTGGTGACTCTGTCTACAACTGAAAAGTTCTTCGGGATAGGATTCCACCATACCCAGATGATATAAAGTGAGCAGATGAGAGAAAGAAGGAGGGATGGGTCTTGCCTCAACCACTGCCACATTTGTATGAAACCTTTGTCAAGCCGAAGTACAGTGAAGAGGAAGATGATGAGGTTTTTGCGGCTGAAGAAATTGAGGAAATATGTGGGGCAATGAGAAAAGTACTCTACGAAACCCACATGGTTCAAACGGGAGAGGGAACTAGCAACGCTGAGGTGTTATATATGGGACCAAGCACCAAGCTTCAAAATTGGAAGGCTACACCATTTGCGATCAGGTGGGAGTCCCGGTAGACCTGCCCTGCTACTTTTTCTGAATCCCGAGTTATTCCAAGGTGTAACTCGGATGTTTGTTTTAGTTTCTTATCTTTAAATTTTCCAATGTAAACCCTATTATCTTCCCAATTCCAAGAAATGAAATCAATATTTCATCGTTCATTCTCTTCATTCTTTCTGATTCTCATTATTTTCCTTTTTTATTTCTTTGTTTAAGTTATAATAATGCGACCTTAAATAACATGACATGCTTGCGGACTTCATGCCTAGATCGAAACACGGTGTCTAATTGTGAAATAATGAACCAAGAACCGGAATATGATAAAGAAGAGGCTTTTAGGGAAATAAATCGAGAATTGGAACAATTTGAGAATAAACCTAAGACAAACTTGAATGATAATGAGCCGGTTAACTTGGGAACTTTTGAAGGAATCCGAGAAACCAAAATAAGCATTCACATAGATGAGAAAACTCGGGATGCAATAATCCAACTTCTTTTTGAGTTTAAAGATGTTTTTGCTTGGTCGTATGACGACATGCGAGGGCTGAGTGTTGATCTGGTGGTTCATAAGTTGCCAACATACCCCGATTGCCCTCTGGTCCAGCAAAAGTAGAGAAAATTTAAAACTGACATCAGTGTTAACATGAAAGAAGAAATCACGAAAGAGCTGAAAGCTAGGATAATCCGATTGGTTCGGTACACTACATGGTTGGCTAATTTAGTCCAGTTCCAAAGAAAGATGGAAAGACCCAAGTTTGTGTGGATTATAGAGATTTGAACAGGTCAAGTCCCAAGGACAATTTCCCTTTGCCCAACATCAACATCCTTGTTGATAACTGTGCCAAGCATGAGATACAGTCCTTCGTGGATTGTTATGCAGGATATCTCCAAGTGTTGATGGATGAAGAAGATACAGAGAAAACAGCCTTCACCATACCCTGGGTACATATTGCTATTGAGTCATGCCATTTGGTCTGAAGAATGCTGGACCAACCTATATGAGGGCCATGACTGCCATCTTCCATGATATGATGCATCAAGAGATACAAGTATATGTGGATGATGTGATCATGAAGTCCAGAACCCAGGATGACCATGTTCGGGATCTGAGAAAATTCTTCGAGCGGCTGTGCAAGTATGATCTGAAGCTGAACCCGGCTAAATGCGTGTTCGGAGTACCATCGGCCAAACTTCTGGACTTCATAGTCAGCAAAAAAGGTATTGAGTTATACCCAACAAAGATAAAGTCTCTCAGGATTTGCCTTCTCCGAGAACTAAGAAGGATGTGATGAGCTTGTTGGGCAGATCAAACTATAACAGCCGGTTCATTGCTCAGCTGACATCCACATATGAGCCTATATCCAAGTTATTGAAGAAAGATGTAGCAGTCAAGTGGATGGATGAATGCCAAGAAGCCTATTACAAGATAAAAGAATATTTGTCAAATCTGCCAGTCTTGGTCCCAACGGAGCGAGGGAGACCTCTTTTCTTTTATCTGATGGTCTTAGAGAATTCTTTTGGCTGTGTCCTCGGGCAACACGATGTAACTAGGAAGAAAGAGCATGTGATCTACTACTTGAGTAAGAAGTTCACCAGTATTGAAGCTAAATATAATCTGATGGAGAGAACTTGTTGTGCTTTGACCTGGGTTGCTCAGAAGCTGAGACATTATCTTCAAGCACACACTACCAACCTCATAACCACGTTGGATCCTTTGAAATATTCCAAAAACTGATGCCCACAAGGATATTAGCAAAGTGGCAGATTCTACTTATTGAATTTGACATAGTCTATGTCACTCGCACGGCGATGAAAGCCCAATCATTGGCAGATCATTTAGCTGAAAATCCGGTTGATGAGGAATACCAACCGTTGAGCACTTACTTCCCAGATGAAGATTTAAATTCAACAGAAGCAATCTATAAAGATGCCCATGCTTGGAATATGTTTTTTGATGTAGCAGTGAATGCCAAAGCTGTGGGAGTTGGGGCAATCTGGATCTCACCCACCGGTCAGCACTATTCAGCCACAGCTAGACTTCGGTTTTTCCGCACGAATAACATCTCTGAGTATAAAGACGTTGAAGAGTTTTTGATTATGGGGGACTCGGATCTGATTATCCGGCAAGCCCAGGGAGATTCGAAAACCCGAGATGTTAAGCTTATTCCCCATCGGCAACATGTGGAGGATCTCAGCAAGCATTTCAAGTCGATATAATTTAGGTACATCCCTCGGTGTTACAATGAATTAGCTGATGCACTCGTCACTGTTTCCTCGATGCTGCCCTAACCAGGCAATGCTTATATTGATCCCCTGGATATCCAAATCAAGGAAAGGTATGGTTATTGTAACACTGTTGAGGCAGAACCAATCACCCAGTCATGGTATCATGACATCAAAAGGTTTTCGAAGACAAAAGAATACCCCGAGCAAGCCATTAGATGTCAAAAGAGAACCATTAGACGATATGCAAGTGGTTTCTTCTTAAGTGGTGATGTTTTGTACAAAAGGACCCAGATCTCAACCTGTTGAGATATGTTGACGCTGAGGAAGCTGGAAGAATTATACATGAAGAGCACGCAAGAGTGTGCAAACCTCATATGAATGGGTATGGTTTGGCAAAGAAAATCCTTCGAGCAAGGTATTATTGGATTACCATGGAAAAGGACAGCTTTTGTTTCGTTCGGAAATGCCATCACTGTCAAGTGTACGGTAATTTGAGTCCTGCATCTCCAACTGAATTGCATCCCAAGTCAGCACCTTGGCCATTCATTACCTGGGGTATGGACGTCATTGGGCCAATTAAGCTGAAACCCTCAAACATACATAAATTCATATTGGTTGCCATTGACTACTTCACAAATTGGGTTAAAGCTATCACTCTCAAATCGGTCACCGAGAAAGCGGTTGTATATTTTGTGCATTCTAATCTTATATGTCATTTTGGAATTCCGGCAACTATCAACACAGATAATGCTGCAAACCTGAATTGTCGTTTGATGGAAGAGGCATGCAAACAATTCAAAATAATGCATAGAAACTCTACTCCCTATCGGCCCAAAGCCAATGGTGCTGTTGAAGCAACTAACAAGAACATCAAGAAGATTTTAAGAAAGATGATTAAGAGCTCCAGACAATGGCATGAAAAGCTACCTTTTGCATTACTGGGATATTGCACCACGGTGCGTACTTTGGTAGGAGCAACCCCATACCTGTTGGTTTATGGAACTGAGGTTGTTAAACCCGAAGAGGAGGAAATCCCTTCGTTCAGGATAATCGTTGGAGCAAAAATTGAGGATAGTGAATGGGTCAAGTCTCGTCTGGAACAATTGTCTCTAATTGACAAACAACGAATGGCCGTGGTCAGTCACGGGCAGTTGTACCAACAAAGAATGGCCCGTGCTTACAAAAAGAAAGTACGGCCCAGGACTTTTGAAGTAGGACATCTTGTGTTAAGACGCATTCTTCCTTATCACGAAGAAGCGAAAGGAAAATTTGCTCCTAATTGGAAAGGTCCATACATCATCCGAAAAATATTTCCGAAAGGAGCATTGTATCTAAGTGATATCGAAGGAAATGATCCCGAAGCAGCAGTCAATGCGGACACAGTAAAAAAGTACTATGTCTAGACTTTCGACGAGGATGAATTTGTGCAGTTAAGATGACGAAGGCTTTTGTTCCCGCTACCCAAACACTTTCAACCCTTTGCAAACCCATTTAAGCCGGTTACTCTTCTTTGATTACCCTCTTTAGAACCTGGAAGTACTATCGAAAAAAAGGAAATAAGAAAGAAGAAGAAAGAAAAAGAAAAGAAAAATGAAAAAAAATGTAACATGATGAAAAAAGAAGAAAGAAGAAAGAAGAAAAACAAAAAAATAAAAATAAAACAACAAAAAAAAAGTTTTCCTGAACTATGTCTGACTTGATTCCGAAAGGATACATAGGCAGCCTCTCTGGGGTTCAGTCACAGTGAAACAAAAATTCCAATTCCCCTAAAAATTGAAACTGGGGCGGATGATAAGATGGCTCGGCCATGAGCCTACCGAATGATTCCAAAGTTGTAAATCCATCCAGACTATTTTTACCCAAACCTTGTCGAAGTCATTCTGATCAATTAGCAAAGGCATGGGAATTGAAAAATATCATTGTTGGACTCTGATGCAATCCGATTTGAGAAAAATAAAATTAGAGAGTCTTATCAGTGAAAACCTACGGGCACCATACAGCGATAGTGAGTAGAGAAATTGAAAATGAGAGAGTCCGTTGGTGAAAACTCATAGAGAGCACTATCGGGCGACAGTGAGAAGAGAAATGAGAGAGGTTGATTGGCGAAAACCCGCAAGGGCTCTGTCGGCCGAAAAGAAGACATCTCACCACTAAAAAAGTCCTGGCAAGATTCCCTAGTTTTGAAATGTGGATGAATGAGTTTACAGGAATGTTTGGAAAGTTTGTTGGGGGTCGGGTATCCATTCCAAGAAGCATGTCATGTTCATTTGAAGCCGGCATGCACCCCCCATATAAGTCCTTCTTTCCGCCCCGAAAGGGACGCTTCTCTTTAAAATCATCTTCTTTCCTTTTGCTTACTTTTTCCTTGAATCCCTTTCGGTTTAACTCTGTTTCTGAAACTATTACAAAGAAAAGGTGGCAGGACTAGTTTTTCAGGGCTTTGCCTAGCAAAAGCTAAAGAAAATACCCATCCTTAGTGGATGCATCAACCCAATACCGACTGGCCATGATTGTTGATGCTTCCAAAGCAAAGATATAGAAGAGGAAAGAGAGCCGAGGACAAAGGTTGTAAGAGTAAAGTAAAGTGAAAGAGCAGAGCCCCACGCGGGCAAGTCATCATGAAATCCTGAAAGTTGAGTCCTCCAGTTGAAAGAGAGAATAATCTTCAAAACTAGCAAGCGGCAAAGGGTCTCGACAAAAGCTAGGCCGGGATCAAGCAATCAAGGCCACAAAAACAACCACCATTTGAAACTAACAATTGTTCTTTGTTTGAAAATTGAAACAGGTGCAATCCAGGCAACCGCGCAAAAGCAGGCACAACCGAAAGAAAAGAAACGTACAAATACTGAAATAGCTTTGCATCAAATAATCCATGCAAAAGGGAAGTTTCCTCCAATTTCTTTCCTACATCTTATCAGAAAATAAAAAAAAATAAAAAAAAAAGAAGCAGAAGAAAAAGAAAGGAAAAGATAACAAGAGAAGAAAATCCCAAAAGAGGTCAGTTTAGAATTCCCAATACCAACCTGGTCCCTTTTAGCTAACATTACTGCTCCAATCCCTGAGTTTAGCATTTTTTTTTCCTTTAGCCAACATTAGGGCTCCAATCCCTGAGTTGAGGGTTTTCCTTTAGCCAACATTAGCGCTCCAATCCCTGAGTTTAGCGATTTTCCTTAACCAACATTAGGGCTCCAACCCCTGAGTAGAGCGTTTTTCCTTTAGCCAACATTAGGGCTCCAACCCCTGAGTTGAGCGTTTTTCCCTTAGCCAACATTAGGACCCCAGTCCCTGAGTTGAGCGTTTTTACCTTAGATAACATTAGGACTCCAATCCATGAGTTGAGCATTTTTTTCTTTAGCCAGCATTAGGGCTCCAATCCCTGAGTTGAGCGTTTTTCCTTTAGCCAACATTAGGGCTCCAATCCCTAAGTTGAGGGTTTTCCTTTACCCAGAATTAGGCTCCAATCCTTGAGTTGAGTGTTTTTCCCTTAGCCAACATTAGGGCTCCAATCCCTGAGTTGAGCATTTTTTCCCTTTAGCTAACATTAGGGTTCCAATCCCTAGTTGAGCGTTTTTTCTTTAGCCAACATTAGGGCTCCAATCCCTGATTTGAGCATTTTCCTTTTGCCAACATTAGGGCTCCAATCCCTGAGTTGATCATTTTTTCTTTAGCCAACATTAGGGCTCCAATCTCTGATTTGAGCATTTTTTCTTTAGCCAACATTACGGCTCCAATCCCTGAGTTGAATGAACAGAGATACGGACTTCTCAAAACTTGTTTGAAGTCATGAGATCCACCTGTCTCACTTTGACCGAATGCTGAAGAAAGAAACAACACCTACAGCTTGCGATTATCAAGATTCAGATCGGAGTCCACAGCAAAATCAGCTAAGACTCAAGGACAAGCTTCAAGAGATGTATATATAGGATTCTTGTAACTCATAGTTAGTAGGCATAGTTAGCTTAGCTTTGATTTTCCTTTTGGTGACATAAGGAGGTCAGCAACCAGTAGCACCAACAACAATAGTGAAATCACAGGTCCTGGTAGTCCCAACTACCAAACATTCCAGAACAACACTGACCTGATTCTTTTATAGCCAAGGATATGTAGGCAACCTCTGAGCAGACATTTTTCAAAAATGCTTCTCATGGAGTGGCAAGCAGGCAAAAATCTCTCATAATTGCTCATTTATCTTTGCCCGAAAACCCTTCGTGTCTCCGAGCAAAGAGGGGCAGCTGTGAGCATGTGATTTTTACCTCGCTTGAATCATTCCTATGGAATTCTTAAAATTAAGATTTTTCTTTTATTATTTGAACTTTAGGGAATTAACCGTATGATTTTGTGTTTTTTAGCATTTTTGTGTGCATTTTTAATTGATATAATTCATAAAAAAAAAGCATATTTGTATTTAAGAGCCAATTTTATATTTTTAGTTCTATTAGTTAATTAACATTACAAAAATAGAAGAAAATAACAAAATAGTCCTTTTTGCATCTTTTTACTTTTGATTTTCTATTTTTTCTTGGTCTTCTTTTAAAATTATGATTTAGTTAATTTTTGAAAATTAATTTTAGAGTTAAGTCATGTCTGTTTTTAACAAAATAAAAAAAAAAGAGAAAAAAAGAAAAAACAAATGAAATATATACCACCATCCT
>MU737055.1:299024-311840 GCA_026770625.1 Nicotiana glauca | reverse complement strand
CCCCCGCAAAAATTCGTCGTCTCTAACACCCCTAATATACACCACCATCCTCCACCTTCACCCGCCATCCGCCGCCTACCGGAAATCGCCTCTGCCGGCATCAAGTCTCCAAATGCTCCCAAAAATACACCATTGCTTCCTCTCATCCTCCTCATTACCAACCCAGGCTTAGTTTCTTTCAAATCCCACCCCAACTCTTCGAATAATCAAAACCCTAACATCGCCTCCGCCATACACGGCGGTGCAACCTTCCCAAAATCACACCCCAGACTCTCCTCACCTCTCTCTCACCAAACCATAACCGGTTTCCTTAAAATATCACATAAGCTTCTCGAATTTCAAATCGTAGAATGGCAGAACCCTAGAAGTTCGAGTTTGTCAAATTCTTCCCAATTTCTTGAGTCCACTGTTGGATTTGTGTCACGAAATAATGTTTTTGTTTGTTCTTGGTGAAGAACAAGCGTTTAACATCATTCTGAGGCTCGAATCAAATTACCGTCTTGTTCAAGCCTTACATAGGTAAGTTTTTCTTTTCTTTCTTCTTTTATTTGAATTCCTTGTTTTTAAAATTAGTTTTATGATAATACGTTCTATTGCAGTGTTCTAGGTCTTTAAGTTTATTTTTTGTTAGCTTTAGTTGATAACTCAGTTAGTATAGTTGCATATTATTTGATTAAGTTTTTAATTAATTTCCTTTTTCCTTGATTCACATTGCTTGGTGTTTTGCTGTTTGATTTTTAATCGTTATGTTTGATTCTTAACTTTTCTGTTGAAGCCGGTAATTGATTCTGATTGGTCTCAATTTCTTGATTAGTTCATAATAGTAGTCTTTAATGGTTGATTAGAATTAATTCAGGTTTTAATAAGAATAATTAGACTGTTAGTTCAATTTGGGAATTGTATGGTTATAATTAGAAAATGGTTTGGTTATAGCTGAATATTCCCAGCCCTTGGTTGACTAACTATGGTCAGCTTTGATCAAGTCCAAAGGGCTAAGGTTAGTTTGACATAGGTTAGTATTTCAGGGGCAAGAACATGGGTAGTATAGGCATCTCTCAATAAAAGAATCCTGCAGTAATTGAATAGGAACCCCGTAGAACCTTCTAGATTGGGTTTTAATGAAAATTTCAGGAACTTGGTAGTGTAACTTGGCCAACAAGGCATGAATTGAAGAACTAGTTAGCTAATAATGAAATTGAATTAAGGGACTTAGGGTGTAAAATTAAAATCTGAAAGTCACCCTAGTTTTTTCTATTAAAGGCATGCCCCCTTGCCTTGCAAGGCAGGTTTTGGTACCAGCTTTAGAGATCTAAAAATTTCAAAAAAGTTTTGAGAGAGGTCTAGTGTTCCGAAAGTCAAAAAATTCAAAATTCGAAAAGGTTTTAGATCCAGAAATCTGAAAATTAAAAAGAAAAACAAAAATAAAAAAACCAAAAAAAAAATCTAAAAACTGAAAGTTGAGAGGTAATCCTGAATATCAATAGAATCTGAGAGTTTTCGAGCATTTAGAGTTTAGAACCTAGACTGCCAAGTAGTGAAAGGTCTGAAACTGCAGCAATAGAAGTTTCAGAGGTCCTTGGGGGTTATTTCAAGTTAAAATTTGCTGATTCGGGCTAGTTTTGGTTGTTTATTGTTGTTGTTCATTTGAAACTATTTCCTAGATATTTTATACTACTTCTTGGACTAGAAATTGATCTCAAGTTGTTGTTGACTGCTGTTTGGTTGGTGCTTCCTAGCTGACTTCAAAATTTCCTTATTTTTGTTCTAATTTCCAGGTACATTTTTAGCCTCAAATGATTCTTGAAGATTGAATCCAATTGTATGCTCCAATTTGAAGAAATTTATGAAATGTTATACGTTCTATTTTAGGAATTTTCTTCCAACTTTTACTTTAGGTTGATTGCCCAATATGTTTACATAGGTCTATAATTTATTATAATATATTAATTTAGATATTTTTTTTAGTTGATAGTTAGGATTTGGAAAGTTACATACGCTGAACTAGAAGGACTGTATAATTTGACTATTTGTTAGAAACATTCAGTATTTAAATTTATGTCAATTTCAGTAGCTGTTTTAGTTTCCAATCCATGGTAATAACTGAAGTATATGTGCTGCTAAAATCCAGGAACCAGCATGTTAGTTCGCCAGTGTGTGAATAAATGAATGTTTGTGGGATTTGAGGTTAAAATTATTATGTAGCTCGATTGGAATAGGGTTGAGTTGTTTTACTTGAATTACTAGGCCTGATTATATCTTAAATTTAGTATTTTAGCAAACTAAGGTAATATCAGCTTTTAATGCCAAAACACTTTTAATAATTGGAGACAAATATGAAATGGATTTACAAACTATTTAGTGTTTCTTGCACATTAGCTTATTAGGTCTTGGTCATATAATACCACGATTCTATATCTGTATGTTCATGTGTGATTTTTGATCATGCCCAACTATGACTTATAAAAAGGACAATGCGGTCATTGAAAATATAATCCAATTTACAAGTCCGGAGTCGAATCCTACAGAGAACTAAGGTTTAGCTACAGTTGTTCACTATCACCAAGAAGACAAGCTTAAACAATTCCTAATTTATAGATATTTAGATTCTTGTGTTTCACTAATTAACTAACCAATTAAAATATTAAATTAACAACGAACGATACTGAGGGTTAGAGAAAAGATTAAGGAGGTCTAGAGTTATGATTTACCCTATTGTCGGAATCCTTCCTGCTATGTCTTCTATAATTTTGCCTAAGTATTCTCTACCGATCATGATTACTCTTATTACCATAAATCTCTCCCGAGTAATTACGACAATTTACTAGACGCACTCTCCCGAGCTACGCTATCTGGCTTTTAACACAGCTCACTTCAGATCGCACCCAAGTATTCGTTATCTCTTATCCCGCCTTTAAACCTTCAGTTATTGATCCCTCATATACTTTGGGAGTGGTGTTGTTTAAGAATTACCTAAATATGCACTCTCTACCGAGTTACGCATACTAAATCGGCATAGCTAATTGAGAGCTCTTCAACCAACCACAATATAAACGTAGTTGAACAAAAAGAGAAAAGCTATGGCTCAATTGTATAAAAACATAACAAGAATTTATCCTACAAAAGGTTCTATCAAAACTCTATATAAAACATTAGCTATTCATAATGGTATGTAAAACTACAATACTAAAAGTCATAACCAACAATGAAAAAAAGGAAGAGGAAGGAAAAACTCGTAGAAGAATTCCCCGCCTTGCTCCTCGCTTGTTCTTGCATCCAATGGTGTTGTCTAAACCTAAAGTAGTGTCTCTCCCTTCTTTTGGCCAGCTTCCTTCGTTTAATATAGGGTTTTGGGCTTAAAATCCCGTGTTTTGCACTTTGGTCCCTAAAATTTACGCTTCCTCCCGCGGTTACATGGGGACCACGGCCAGAGTGGCCTTCAGAATCTGCAGCAGTGTTCTACCTCGGTCCTACCGTGGTTACGCCCTGTTACATTTTAGAATTTGGAAAAATGTAAAACATGACTGTTGTATCCCTTTGAGTAGCTTTCCAACCATATATTTGTAGCCCAAACGGAGTTCTGAGAAAAAAGTTATCTGTATTTTACTAGACAGTGCGCAATATGCCTACTCGAGTCTTTGTTTTGTTATTTTATCATCCGTTGATCCTCGAATACGATCCCGGCTTAATTCCTTGGGCTTTTACTCAAACTTCAAAGCTTCAAATCACTTGAATTCATTCCATAACATCTATATAGCTCGGAATCACTCCTACAAGGCATAAAATACAGCGGAAGTGCAAAACACTAGTGATTAAAGCGCACACTCAACCAAAGTGTAGTAAATTAGAGTGTAATAATCGACTAAAATACGTAATTATAGCCGATCATCAACACCCCATACTTAAATCATTGCTCGTCCTTGAGCAATCAAACTACACTTTTTATAGACACGACCTTTTTAAACAATTCGCCTAACTCATCACACCAAGAGAATTTAAAATAGACTGAGCACAAAAGCATAACATCTTCACCTCAAAATTTGACTCACAAGTACCACGCATTATTCACAACTCACCTACTTACTCTAACAAAAAGGTCACTGACATTACCTTTCATTCATGAATCAAGTGCCCTCACACAACAAAAGAGAGTAGTTCCACACAATAAAATTTACGAGCACTTAGGAACTCAAGATAGAAAGAATTCACTCACTCTTAGAAATAACATTGATATGCCACAAAAGATGCACCATGTGCTTGCCCGTAGTGTACTACTCCACTAATAGAGCTCATTCAATTTAGGATCAATTAGGACTTTATTTGGTTGTAATGTAGGCTACATGAAGGATAGGATACATTTAGATATAAGAGTGACTACACCTCCCTAAGCACTTTAATACATATGCTTTAACCTTCAAACCCCATACTTATGTCAAAAGAAAATCCACCTTCACATCAATGTATATTACCCCATACTTCTTTAAGCACACTTATGTCAAGAGCTACCACTTATCAAGGAATTTTTTTTTCACAACAATCCAACTATTTTGTTTTCAATTCAAGTGGCTCTTCTTTTTTCAAAACAGTGCACCTTTATCCTTATTCAATTAGTTCCACTCAAAATCCAAATCAACCACATCACACTTAAACGTTTACAAAGTTTATTACAATTCAAGTGCTCCTGAGAGGTGAAAAGGTTCAAATAGAGAGTTAATTCAAACAACTAGGTAAGGCTTGTAATGTGGTTTCCAAAGAAAAATGATTATAGGCTCAAAGAGGTTAACTAAGATACATAATAATTAGGTGGGTAAAATATACATATCTAACTTAACAAAGAAACGCCTATATCACTTCCAAGATTGAACGAAACTACTATTTCACTTTGTAAACACACTGGGAAAGTTCTAGGCATCAAATGTAATGCACAGAATATAACAAATCCTTATACACACATGGTACATAACTCACTCAGGATTGGTTTCATACACACTCTAGTCAAAGCAGTTAAGCAAAGTTAAGATCATATAATTTAAGGTACTTCTACAAGAGTGAAAAATTGAGCCTAAGCGTCACAACCAAAGTACTAAGTATTCTCAAGGCATAACAAAGTCCTGAGATATTGCTTCAATTCAAAATACAACACAATGGCTCATATTCCTAAAAAAAATTAACTACACCCGGTTCAAACAAAACCCTTGGAAAAGAATCGTGGTTTAAAGAAAAACCAAAGGGTAATTGATATAATCCCTAACAAAAGAAAATTTTTTTGTTTTATTTTTTTATTTAGACTTAAATCCCTCAAGAAAATTTTCTAATAGATCCATCATCGGAAAAAGTTCAATCCTTTTTCTTTTCGTTTTTTTGTAAAAGAATAAAAATAAATTATTCAATTAAACTAACAAAACTAAAATAGCATAGGAAGTCACCCAGACAATCTCCTCACCTCACACTTAAAATTGTGTCTTGTCCCCAATGCACACCATACTAATAAGAGGGTAAAAGAAACTCCCTGGTAGGCCAAAGGCCGAAGCATTAACAGCTCATGGCGTACTCAGACTTCTCCTAAGATTGGTCCTTTGTACGGGTACCTCACACTTAGTTCCATCCATTTGGTTTGCTGTTGCATCCTTCCAATACCTTTGCTTTCCATGCTCCTAGAAAATAAAAAATTGACACTACAAAAATATTACAATTAAAAAAATAAAATATAAATAAAAGAAAGCAATAAAGCTAGGTTGCCTCCCAACAAGCGCTTGATTTAACGTCATGGCACGACGTGAATTACTTTCTACCTCCACTTTGAACTTATGAATCAGACCCCAAGTTTTGATTATGCTCTATGATCATGCTCCTGGGGTGATGGAACGAATATTACTGGCTCAATAAAATAATTTAGTATTCTACACTTCTTGGCATTTAGATGAGGTGTGTAATCCCGACTTTCTGGCAAGAAGAATTCCAGAATGTAAGCATTTTGTTGCTCATTCCTTGACTCCTCAAATGACTCAAACGACTCTATTTCCATATCATCATCTAAACCCAATGTGGAAAAATGCTTGGAGTGAGGACCAATGCGCTCAACTACATGAACATTGGGACTGTCTACATTCTCAACACTAATGACAATAGAGTCAACTAAATATGTATCTTCAATATCCTTGGTTACTCTAGTATCTCTTATACAACATCGACATACTCAAAATCTAGTGCGATCGATTGTTGGTTTTGTACTCTAGCCTCATCCTCTAGCTCATCCACATATTTTTTGTAAATCCTCTAGTAATATGGAAATTTCTACAGCCGTTTCTTGCTCATATTGGCTACTATCCACAATGTTCACTTGTTGCGCTTTACCAGGTTTAATTAATTTATTCACTTGAGCCTCCAAGTTTTGAATAGTTTCCCCTTGCCTTTGTACCCGCAGTTGTATCTCATCATATTGTTTCGTAAGGCACTTTAGCATATCCTCGATCTATTTCAGGTCCTCATACCTGGGTTCTTTTCTCCTATTAACTTCACCAGAAAAAGAAGAACCATAAAAGTAAGGGGTTGGGGGAAGGTAAGAAATATAAGAACGACCGTGAAAGTGACCATCTTGACCACCACACATATCACACACGTTCCACACATAGGATTGAGTTGGTGCACAAAACTCGCTCTCGGGAATATTTTGATATTTTTGCTCTGAGTGGTTTTCTTCACAATATGCATAAGGAGGATTAAAATTAGAATTACCAACATCTAAATTCTCATAATTCCATGATGCCATGTTTCTCAAATAAACAAATAAAACTAAAATAAAAAAATAAAAAAATCAAATAATAAAATAAAAGTTCAAACTTGAAACGTAGCAATATGTGCACCTACAACTGCACCGTTAGTTCCCCGGCAACGGCGCCAAAATTTGATCACGCCCAACTATGCCTTATAAAAAGGACAGTGCGATCATTGTAAATATAATCCGGTTTACATGTCCGGAGTCGAATCCCATAGAGAACTAAGGTTTAGCTACAGCTATTCACTATTACCAAGAAGACAAGCTTGAACAATTCCTAACATATAGATATTTAGATTCTTGTGTTTAACTAATTAACCAATGAATCAAAATAATAAATTAACAACTAAAAATACTGAGGGTTGGAGAAAAGATTAAGGAGGTCTAGGGTTATGATTTCCCCAATTGTCAGAATCCTTCCCTCTATGTCATCTATAATTTCGCCTAAGTATTCTCTACCGATCATGAGCACTCTTATTACTGTAAATCTCTCCCGCGTAATTATGACAATTAACTAGGCGCACTCTCCCGAGCTACGCTAGCTGGCTTTTAATAGAGCTCACTTCATATCGCACCCAAGGCTTCGTTATCCCTAATACCGCCCATAAATCCTCGCTTATTGATCCCTTATATACTTTGGGAGTGGTGTTGTTTAATAATTACCTAAATATACACTCTCTCCCAAGTTATGCATACTAAATAGGCACATCTAATTTTGAGCTCTTCAACCAACCACAATATAAACGTAGTTGAACAAATAGAGAAAAGTTATGGCTCAATTATATAAAAACTTAACAAGAATTTATCTTACAAAAGGTTCTATCAAAACTCTAGATAACAAATTAGCTATTCATAATGGTATGTAAAACTACAATACTAAAAGTGATAACCAACAATGAAAAATAGGAAGAGGAAGGAAAAACTCGTAGAAGAATTCCCCGCCTTGCTCATCGCGTGTTCTTGCCTCCAAGGGTGTTGTCTAACCCTAAATTAGTGTCTCTCCCTTCTTTTGGCCGGCTTCCTTCATTTAATATATTGTTTAGGGCTTAAAATCCCGTGTTTTGCACTTTGGTCCTTGAAATTTACGCTTCCTGTCGCGGTCCTACCGCGGTTACGCCAGGACCGCGGCTAGAGTGGCCTTCAGAATCTGCAGGCCTCGGCCCTACCGCAGTTACGCCCTGTTTCGTTTTGAATTTGGAAAAATTTAAAACATGAATGTTCTAGCCCATTGAGTTAGCTTTCCAACCATTAGTATAGTTCAGATACTGTTGGGCCAATTACAAGCTTAAAACGTTGATGGACATGGTCAAAAGACAAGGAGACCATGTGTTTGGGCCTTTCAACTTCAATAATGGACCTGCGCCTAAGGTTTCAGCAAGGACAATTGTCCTTGTTTGAACTTTGGGCTCGATTAAATAAGCCCCAAATTTGCTGTGTATATCAAGTGCTACTTCTGTCATGACCCCAAACCCGGTCGTGATGGCGCCCAACACAATTGCTAGGCAAGCCCGACAAATTGCACTCTCAACCCGAGCGTAAAGCTTAAAACCATTTGTTTGAAAATAATTAACAGCATTTAAACTAGAAGCATAACTGAAGGATAGAAATAAATCCAAAAAAAAATCAACAATACTGAACCACCTCCCCAAAGACCTGGGGGTCATGAGTCAAGAGCTTCTACCAGAATAGCAAGGTATACTGTAAAACAATATAGTCTGAAGTACGCAGAAAAATCAAATAACAGAAATAGGAGAGAAATCGAGTCCTGCGGACGTCAGGCAGCAACCTCGACAACTCCGTGTAAAAGCTCTGAAGAACAACAATAAGCTCAGATAGCTCCTGGAGTACCTGAATCTACACACAAGGTACAAGGAGTAAAGTGAGTACTTCCAACTCAGTGGTAATAGACTTATATAATGTCTGACAGTAAGAAATCCCAAAATATAGCACAAAGTAAAGCGAAGAACAGTACTCTTACACGTGTAACAGTGTAACAACAGCTAACAGAAACAGTCAAAACAGATAAATATATCAATGCATGAATGCAATGCACATGATCGCTACGACGCGTAGCCCGATTCATGGGTACCCGACAGTCACTATGGGGGGTTCAGACTCCGGAGGGGCTCCTACAGCCCAAGCGCAATATAATATCACACCCGCTGCGGCGTGCAGCCCGATCCATGCATAATCATGAATGCACAATCATACTTACCATTTTTAGTTTCAATTATTAGAATTATACTTAGGTGTTTAAAATCTCAGAATTTGCAAATCATATTTAGACAGTGTTTAACTCAGGGTTGATATCGTGAGAACATGCTATAATTAATAGAAACAGTGATAACGATCCACACGGGATCTAAATAACCGGCACGCAGCCCAAATATATCCATAACCATCCAAGTAGGAGTTTGCCAGCTAATTTATAGCTAACAACACAATACAACATCACTCGGGTGGACTAATCCATAGTCCCCGATAACATTCGACCCCGCACTCGACGTAGAGTACGTGTCTCGCCTCAATATAGCGTCACAGTGTGATATACCGGGGTTTCAAACCCTCAGGTCATCATCTACGTCTATTACTCACCTCGAACCGGCTCAAAAACTAGTCCGCAATGCCTTTCCCTCGAGAATCGACCTCCACGGGTGCCAAATCTGATCAAAACCAATAGGAATACATCAAAATAGGCCAATGGAACATAACCCAATCGAAATAACTCAAAAAACACCCAAAAACACGAAGTTTCCAAAACCCGAGCCCCTGGCCACTTCTCGAAAAATTATGAAATTAACATTTTCAGAATCCTCGTCTCGCCACGAGTCCATACATATAAATTTATCAAAATCGGAGTCCAATAGCCCCTTCAAATTCCAAATTTAGCCTCTTTTAGGCTTCAAGCCCTAACCACCATTTTTACCCGTAAATTCCTAGAATTTTCAGTGATTAATACATGTTTTAACTCCATAATGACATAATATCAGTCCAAGAGGCCTTAACTAATGATGCTCCTCGAATTCCCAAATGTTTTTACAATTCTGAAATTTCTTAATCACTGATGCACTTAACCCCTCTGCGATTTTTCGCTTCTGCGGCCCATTGACCACTTCCGTGGTCCCGCTTTTGCGGTTTCACTTAAAATCCCGCTTGACCGCTTCTGCGGTCCTACACCGCTTTTGAGGTAACCGCTTTTGCGGTCATTATACCGCTTTTGCGGTCTCGCTCCATTCCTCAGGACCGCTTCTGCGGTCATAAATCCGCTTCTGCGGAGACCGCTTCTGCGGAACAATGTCCGCTTCTGCGGAAACACCCCAAGCCACCTAGGGCCGCTTTTGCGATCTAAGAACCGCATCTGCGGAACTGCTCATGCGGTCCTATTTCCGCAGATGCGGAAATACCAAAAGCTTTAAGAACAGACCTGCAATTTTACCAATTTCCTTCCGTTTAACCATCCGAAACCATCCCGAGGCCCCCGGGACCTCAACCAAAAATACAAACCCACTCTAAAACACGATACGAACTTGCTCCAATCATAAAAACATGTGCTTTAACACAAAAATAACCAATTTACCACGGATTCAAGCCTAATTTTCCTTAAAACTTTCGAATCTCACATCCAATCAAAAACCCGACCAAACGACGTCCGAATGACCAAAAAATTTGCAGACATATCCAAAATCACCTAACGAACCTGCTGCAACTGTCGGAATTCCATTCTGACTCCCGGATCAAAATCTCACCTATGAACCAGATTCTGCCAAAATTCCAACATCGCCAATTCAAGCCTATTTCTACACCGGACCTCCAAATTCAATTCCGATTGCTCCCCTAAGTCATAAATCACCTCCTGAAGCTAACTGAACCACCAGAAATTCACATCCGAGCCTTCTAACTACATAGTCAACTTCCAGTTGAAACAACTCCTTTCAAAAAGGCTATATGCCTTATTTTCAACCAGAATCAGTCCAAATTCACTCGATAGACTCTAATACTGATATAGAACATGAAACAACACAATAAGGGGGAAACGGGGCGGTAACTCTCGTGACGACGGGCCGGGTCGTCACATTCTCCCCAACTTAAACAAACGCTCGTCCTCGAGCGGGTCAAGAAACATAATTGGAGTCTCAAACAAGTGTGGATATCTGCTCCGCATCTCCCGCTCGATCTCCCAAGTGGCCTCCTCCACGGGCCGACCTCTCCACTGCACCTTCACTGATGCTATATCTTTAGATCTCAATCTACGCACCTGTCAGCCTAAAATAGTTACAAGCTCCACATCATAAGTCAAATCATCATCCAACTGAATTGTAGAGAAGTCCAACACATGCGATGGGTCTCCAACATACTTCCGAAGCATAGACACGTGGAATACCGGATGAACTCCCGATAGGCTGGGTGGAAAAGCAAGCATATAGGCCACCTCTCCAATCCTNTTCTCACCCACTGAATATGACACATCCCGGACCTTCCGGTCCGCATAACTCTTCTGGCGCGACTGGGCTGTGCGAAGTCTCTCCTAGATCACCTTCACCTTGTCCAATGCATCCTGGACCAACTCTATCCCCAACAACCTAGCCTCACCGAGCTCAAACCAACCAACTGGAGATCTACACCGTCTCCCATATAAGGCCTCATATGGTGCCATCTGAATGCTGGATTGGTAGCTGTTGTTATAAGCAAATTCTGTGAGAGGAAAATAATCCGCCCAAGAACCACTGAAATCGATAACACAGTCACGCAACATGTCCTCCAAGATCTGAATGGTACGCTCGGACTGTCTGTCCGTCTGAGGATGAAATGTAGTGCTCAACTCTACCTAAGAACCCAACTCTCGCTGAAATGTCCTCCAGAACTGAGAAGTAAACTGAGTACCCCTGTCTGATATAATAGAAACTGGGACCCCATGCAATCTCATAATCTCACGAATGAGTATCTCTGCCAACTGCTCCGAAGAATATATAGTGCACGCAGGAATGAAGTGCGCAGACTTGGTCAGCCTATCCACAATCAACCATACAGAGTCCAACTTCCTCGCTGTCCGAGGGAGACCATTAAAAAAAATCCATGGTAATCCTTTCCCATTTCCACTCGGGAATATCAATACACTAAAACACTCCGCCCGGTCTCTGATGCTCGTACTTAACCTGCTGACAGTAGAGACATCGGGCTACATGACCCATGATATCCTTCTTTATCCTCCTCCACCTGTAATGCTATCTCAAGTCCTGATACATCTTCGCGGCACCTGGATGGATAGAATACCACGAGCTATGGGCCTCCTCCAATATCAACTCTCGAAGGCCATCCACATTGCGCACGCAAATCCGACCCTGCATCATCAGCACACCATCACTATCAATAGTAACATCCCTACCATTGTCGTGCTGAACTTTGTCCTTAAGGACAAGCAAGTGTGGATCATCATACTGGCGCTCACGAATGCGATCATATAAGGAAGACCGAGAAACAACACAAGCCAACACCCTGCCGGGCTCCGAAATATCCAACCTCACTAGCCGATTGGCCAATGCCTGAACATCATATGCAAATGGTCTCTCCCCAACTGGAATATACGCCAGGCTGCCCATACTAACCGCCTTTCGGCTCAAAGCATCGGCCACTACATTAGCCTTCCCCGGATGATACAATATGGTAATGTCATAATCTTTAAGCAACTCGAGCCACCTCCGCTGCCTCAAATTTAGATCCTTCTGTTTGAACAAGTGATGGATACTACGATGATCAGTATACACCTCACAGGACACACCGTACAAATAGTGCCTCCAAATCTTCAAGGCATGAACTATGGCAGCTAACTCCAAATCATGAACATGGTAGTTCTTCTCATGAGGCTTCAACTGACGAGAAGCATAAGCAATAACTCTACCCTCCCGCATCAATACACAACCTATCCCCACTCTCGAGGCATCACAATACACGGCATAAGAACCTGAAGCTGATGGCAAGACTAATACTGGCGCTGTGGTCAAAGCTGTCTTAAGCTTCTGAAAGCTCTCCTCGCACTCATCCGACCA
>MU737055.1:268084-295665 GCA_026770625.1 Nicotiana glauca | reverse complement strand
TGAGCCATCTTTCTTCTTAACAAATAATACTGGTGCACCCCACGGTGACACACTAGGGCGAATGAATCCCTTATCCAAAAGCTGCTGAAGCTGCTCCTTCAATTCTTTTAACTCAGCAGGTGCCATACGATATGGAGGAATAGAAATGGGCTGAGTGCCCGGCACCAAATCAATACCAAAATCGATATCCCTATCCAGCGGCATGCCTGACAGGTCTAATAGACACACATGTGGGAAGTCCCTCACCACGGGCACAGAATCAATACTAGGAGTCTCAGCTCCAACATCCCTCACAAATGCTAAATATGATAAACACCCTTTCTCAACCATCCTTTGAGCCTTTATGAATGAAATCACCCGGCTAGGGATATAATCAGTTGAACCCCGCCACTCAATCTGTGGAATACCAGGAATAGCCAATGTAACTGTCTTGGCATGATAGTCCAGAATAGCATGGTGCGGTGATAGCCAATCGATACCCAGTATCACATCAATATCTACCATATCCAACAACAGCAAATCAACTCGGGTCTCCAGACCCCCAATAGTAATAAGGCAGGATCGATATACGTGATCCATAATAACAATATCAGCCACCGGGGTAGATACATGCACAGGCAATTCAAGACAACCACGGGTCGTACCCAAATGATGGGCAAAATATGAAGACACATAGGAATATGTAGACCCGGGATCAAATAAAACAAAAGCATCCCTGTGGCAAACTAAGATAATACCTGTGATCACTGCGTCTGATGCAACAGTGTCTCTCTTGTCGGGAAGTGCATAGAAATGAGCCTGACCACCGCTCGATCGCTCATCACCCCTGGAGCGAACTCTAGAAGGCTGACCACCACCCCTACCTGTCTGGGATGGTGCTGAAGTAGATGGAGTAGAATAGGAGGGTTGATCCCTCTGCTGAGATCGACTGTGCTGAAACCGAGGACACTATCTCCTCAGGTGGTCAAACTCACCGCACTCATAGCATCTGCCCTGTGCTGGAGGAGTGAACTGATGAGAACCCCTCGCTGCAGATGAATCCTGGGCTGAAGAGGCAGGAGTAGAACTCTGACCTGGAAGGGCACTGAGTGAAGACTCTGCCCTACTGGAACTGGCCCCTAGATGGAGCACTACTGAAACTACCTGGACCTCGAGGCCTCTTAGCCTCCCTCTCATCACGCTCCCGGCGACGATCTGTCTCGATCTGACGAGCCATATCAACTACTTCCTCAAAAGAAGTTGCTACCATTCTCTCTCTAGCCATAAAAATACGAATTGGATGGTTGAGACCATCCACAAATCTCCTGATCCTCTCTCGATCTGTCGGGATCATCCATGTAGCATGCCTAGCCAACTACGTATACTTCAACTCGTACTGGGTCACAGTCATATCACCCTGAATTAGCCACTCAAACTATCGGCGCAGCTCATCTCTTCAAGATTGCGACACATATTTCTCCAAGAAGAGAGTGGAGAACTGCTTCCAAGTAAGGGGTACTGCTCCTGCAGGCCTACGCCTCTCACTCTTAAGATCCCTGCAGTTTGAAGCATTTTCTGACACTTGTCTAGAAATTCCTGGGCATCCTCACACTTAGTACCGCTGATTTTTGGAGGCTGAAGTCTACCAAACCTTCAAGCCGACGCTGCTCGTCGTCTGGCATCACTGGAACAACATAACCTGGGGCTGGTGCAACTGGCGCAACTGGAACAGCCGGTGCAACTGGTGCTGAAGTCCCTGTACAACCTGCTCTGGTGTGCGAGCTGCGGGGGTCTGATGACCACCCCCGGTCTGAGAAGTAGCTGCGGAAGTAGTAGCTGAAATGCCTGAGCCAAACCAGTGCAGACAGATAATATCTGGGCCAATGCCTCCTGAAGGCTAGGAATATCAATAGGCACTGCCGGTGCCTGATCGGGTGCTGCTGGAGCATCAACAACTGGGGGCTGACCCTGAATAGGGGCAACTGGTGGGTCAACTGGTGCTGATCCTGCTACTCTACCACGCCCACGACCACGGCCGCGTCCACAGCCTCTAGCAGGTGGCAATGGTGGTCGTCCGCCACGTCTGGTAGCACGAGTTCTCGCCATCTGCGAGAGAATAGGATACAAAAATTTAGTTCCCGAAACAACAAAGCCGCACGAGAAGAGTTCAAGAATATGAAGTGTGTCCTAAAGGTTCTGCAGCCTCCCGAGGATAGATACGGATGTCTACGTACCGATCCGCGAGACTCTACTAACCGGCTTATGACTCATGAGGGCTAGTAACCTAGGCTCTGATACCAACTTGTCACGACCCCAAACCCGGTCGTGATGGCGCCCAATACAACTGCTAGGCAAGACCTAACAATTTCACTCTCAACCCGAGCGTAAAGCTCAAAACCATTTGTTTGAAAATCATTGACAGCATTTAAACTAGAAGCATAACTGAAGGATAGAAATAAATCCAAAAAAAATATCAACAATACTGAATCACCTCCCCAAAGAACTAGGTGTCATGAGTCAAGAGCCTCTACCAGAAAAGCAAGGTATACTGTAAAACAACATAGTCTGAAGTACGCTGAAAAATCAAATAACAGGAAATAGGAGAGAAATCGGGTCCTGTGGACGTCGGGCAGCTACCTTGACAACTCCGTGTAAAAGCTCTGAAGAACAGCAATAAGCTCAGATAGCTCATGGAGTACCTGAATCTTCACACAAGGTGCAGGGGGTAAAGTGAGTATTCCAACTCAGTGGTAATAGACATATATAATGTGTGACAGTAAGAAATCCCAAAATATAGCACAAAGTAAAGATAAGAACAGTACTCCTATATGTTTAACAGTGTAACAACAGCTAACAGAAACAGTCAAAATAGATAAATATATCAATGCATAAATGTAATACACATGATCGCTACGGCGCGTAGCCCGATCCATGGGTACCCGGCGCTCACTGTGGGGGTTCAGACTCCGGAGGGGCTCCTACAGCCCAAGCGCAATATAATATCACACCCGCTGCGGCGTGCAGCCCGATCCATGCATAATCATGAATGCACAATCATACTTACCATTTTTAGTTTCAATTATCAGAATTATACTTAGGTGTTTAAAATCTCAGAATTTGCAAATCATATTTAGACAGTGTTTAACTCAGGTCTGATATCGTGAGAACATGCTATAATTTATTGAAACAGTGATAACGATCCACACGGGATCCAAATAACCGGCACACAGCCCAAATATATCAATAACCATCCAAGTAGGAGGTTTGCCAGCTAATTTATAGCTAACAACACAATACAACATCACTCGGGTGGACTAAGCCATAGTCCCCGATCACATTCGACCCCGCACTCGCCGTATAGTACGTGTCTCGCCTCAATATAGCGTCACAGTGTGATATACCGGGGTTTCAAACCCTCAGGTCATCATCTATGTCTATTACTCATCTCGAACTGGCTCAAAAACTAGTCCGCAATGCCTTTCCCTCGAGAATCGACCTCCACGGGTGCCAAATCTGATCAAAACCAATAGGAATACATCAAAATAGGCCAATGTAACATAACCCAATCGAAATAACTCGAAAAATACCCAAAACATGAAGTTGCCAAAACCCGAGCCCCGAGCCACTTCTCGAAAAATTATGAAATTCACATTATCAGAATCCTCGTCTTGACACGAGTCCATACATATAAAATTTATCAAAATCGGAGTCCAATAGCCCCTTCAAATTCCAAATTTAGCCTCTTTTAGGCTTCAAGCCCTAACCACCATTTTTACCCCTAAATTCCTAGAATTTTTAGTGATTAATATATGTTTTAACACCATAATGACATAATATAAGTCCAAGAGGCCTTACCTAATGATGCTCCTCGAATTCCTCTACAAAGTCGCCCAAATCCTCTCTTAGTTCGAAGGCTCAAATGTTTTTACACTTCTGAAATTTCTTAATCACTGATGCACTTAACCCCTCTGCGATTTTTCGCTTCTGCGACCCATTGACCGCTTCCGCGGTCCTGCTTTTGCGGTTTCACTTAAAATCCAGCTTGACCGCTTTTGCGATCCTACACCGCTTTTGCGGTAACCGCTTTTGCGGTCACTATACTGCTTCTACGGTCTCACTCCATTCCTCAGGACCGCTTCTACGGTCACAAATCCGCTTCTGCAGAACAAAGTCCGCTTCTGCGGAAACACCCCAGGCCACCTAGGGCTGCTTTGCTATCAAAGAGCCGCATCTGCGAAACCGCTCCTGCGGTCCTATTTCCGCAGATGCGGAAATACCAGAAGCTTTAAGAACAGACGTGCAATTTTACCAATTTCCTTCCGTTTAACAATGCGAAACCATCCTGAAGCCCAGGGACCTCAACAAAAATTAAAAACCCACTCTAAAACATGATACGAACTTGCTCCAATCATAAAAACATGTGCTTTAACAAAAAAATCACCAATTTACCACTGATTCAAGCCTAATTTTCCTTAAAACTTTTCGAATCTCACATCCAATAAAAAACCCAACCAAACAACGTCCGAATGAACTACAAATTTGCAGACATATTCAAAATCACCTAACGAAGCTGCTGCAACTGTCGGAATTCCATTCCGACTCCCGGATCAAAATCTCACCTATGAACCGGACTCCGCCAAAATTCCAACATCGCCAATTCAAGCCTATTTCTACACTGGACCTCCAAATTAAATTCCGATCGCTCCCCTAAGTCATAAATCACCTCCCGAAGCTAACCGAACCACCGAAAATTCACATCCGAGCCTTCTAACCACACAGTCAACTTCCGGTTGACTTTTCTGAAATAACTCCTTTCAAAAAGGCTATATGCCTTATTTTCAACCAGAATCACTCCAAATTCACCCGATAGACTCTAATACTGATATAGAACATGAAACAACAGAATAAGGGAGAAATGGGGCGGTAACTCTCGTGACGACGGGCCGGGTCATCACAACTTCCTTCCTATTGGGCCCTTTGTTTCGTTTATTAGTGCCGAGGCCCATATTCTGGACAACTCACATGAATAAGGCTGAAGTACTTTCCTTTTCCATGGCTAATTTCGAAGCCCAAAAGTGCTGAAGGATTTAATTATGGCTATGGGCCTAAATTTAAACATGTAGGCCCTGGGCCTTAGATGTTAAGTAGCAAGCTCAAATTAAGGGGGTTTTCAATGATGGAGATTCTTTTGTTTGAGTTTGGACTTGATCTTGAGGCCCGAATTTGTTTGAATGCTTTTCATAGTAGTTCATTAAGAATATTAATTAATTAGGCCTTTAGAGAAAATCTTTAATAGAGAATAATAGTCCCTTTTAGGATGACCTTTAAAATAAAACGAGGTACGCCACGCCAAACAAAATTCATAAATTGCATGTCCCTCTTTAATTACTTCTATAAAAATACTTGTCGACGCCCCCTTTTTCTAAGGCAAAATCAGATTTACGATATTATGGACAAAATAACTCTCATTCCCTTTTAAGGAATCGGGTTATAGAATTTGAAGAGTCGCCACCTAATGATTATAGCGCATTAGGACACTTTAAAGAGAAGAAGCGATTTGAAAGAAAAAACCAGAGTTCGGGTAAGGGCTTGAGATTATCTCGAGGGGAAGGTGTTAGGCACCCCTCAAGATCCACTAGTGTGGTCGCGGCCATGCTTTTATTGTGACTTTAAAGGGAAGGGAACAAGTAAGGTTTGCACATAGTAGTTACAAATAAGTTTGAAGTTTTAGGAAAAAATAACATAAATGATTTTTAAAAAAAAGAGAGAAGGATTAATTGGAAGGGAATATAAATTTAAGAAAACATTATACAAAATAAAGGAAAGGAAAGGTGTCCAAGCTTTAAATACAATATGGATCACATCAATGCAATACCCAGCAATCACTCCTCAAAAGAGGAGTCGCACGAGATATTAGCGCACCGGTCATCATCTCTATATTCTACCCTTCCTCCCCCATAAAGGTTATTTAAACGCGATTAGACTCGTTTACTTATTGCATGCTAGTACCCGTCCCAACCTATCAGTCCTGGGGTATTAGGACTTCTAATCCTAAAAGGGAAGAAAATGAGAAAGGAATATATGTGGTTTAAAGGAAAAAATACTAATTTCGACAACCAAAACAAAGAGCAAGTAAGGGTATTGAAAAAAAAACACGCAAGGCTCACATAAAACCCCGTAAGTCATATAGCATATAGTTTAGCATGCCTTTCACATACAGGTTTGGTCTTTAAATTAACACTTAAGCGGCTGATGGACTAGTTTAACACGTAGAATCAGATAAAAAGTCTGCATTAGGAAACTCGGATCCAATTGTAAGAGATTGAAGTATTTTAAACAAGTTATTCAGAAAACACTGATTTCAAACGAGAGCCTAATGCAAAAGAGTTGAAACAGGAAATTGAAGGTTGCAGAAGTTCAGAAATGACTTTGAAATCAGCATATTTGTTTGAGTGAAAATATAGTAGACTTGTGAAGAGGAGTTTTGAAAGTGAAAATACCTTAAAAGAATGAGTGAGTTAAAAGACTGTTTTGAAAGATAGATTCAAGAGATGATTAGAATTCAGGCAGAAGATCGAAAGGAATTGTTTCAGAAGAAAGACGCAAGTTTGAAAAGTTTAAGAGCACTGCAGATTTATAGAATTTTAAAAGCATTACAGATTTATAAGAGTTTTACTAAAATGCTGTGTTAAATGCCAATTGACAGGTTGTTGTTGCTTAAAACTGAATCAAGCGAGTTTGAGACGAACCCCTGTAGGCATGATATCTATAGCTGATTTTAAGCATTGTTATTAACTGGTGAAAGAACGATTGTTTGACTACCCTATAATTTGCCTAACGCATATGCACTTCCTATAGACATAGTTTCTATATGCAGTTGATTTACATGAATATTAATTCCTATAGGCAGGATTTCTAATGATGTACAAGATGATTAAACACTGGTCCTATACACATGGTATCTAGGCGATTGATTTAAATATTAAACTATTGGCATGGTATCTAAGTGATTAAAAACATTAACCTATAGACATTGTATCTACCCTTTTGTTGATGCAAAAAAGTAAACCCCTCCCACACCGTTTTTACTATATTACTCCGAGTTGTTGTACAAAGATTATTTACAAATCAAACTGAATTTAAAGATACATCAAAATCTAACAGCTGGATCCAAGCAGCCTAATTCAATCTTGATGTCCAACAACATGCGTTTAACCAATTCCGGGATCCAGATTTCCAAATCCATCTCTTATCCAAAGTGTTTCAGAGTTCCAATGAGCCTCAAGGACTCCAAGCAGTGCTTACACTCTAGATATCAATTAGAATAGAATAGTGCAAGTGTGGAATTGCCAGCCCTTAGGCATCCAAGTTCAGAGGGAGCCCCAGGGTCCCAAAGCATGGCTTACCAAAGGGGGGGGGGGGGCAGAACTTAGAACTAGGAATAAGTACAAAGTGAGAGAGGGATTAGTGAGCCATAGCAGTGGGTGGTCATACCCAGCCATGGGCAGAGACTAGCACACCCTTGACCATCTACTTGGCCAACAAATAATGAGCAGACATTTAGAAGTCAAACCTGGGTGTGGATGGTGATTAGGGCACCACCAGTCCCGAGTTAAGGCTCACCACATAAAGGGAGAAGGGAAGTGGTAATTGATTGAGTTAGAGGTTCAAAGGAACCTAGTTAAGAGTCATAGACAACAATGTGAAATGCTGCTATGTCTTGAACTACAACTCTCATACAAAGGGGTAAAAGGAAGGGGGTTCACATGAGAAAAAGAGCACACAGAGTTGCAGAAACATGATGAAGGAAGGCATAACAGCCTATAAACAACCACTTGGTGAAAGAAAGCATAACAGGCTAGAAAATAAACACATAGTGGAGGGGCATTATTTAACTAAGTATGACATACCAGATGCAAAGTACTAGAATAGCAGGACAATAAAGTAAGCAGATAGCTAGAGATCAGCAGGAGCAAACTCGAGTCTTCGGCAAATACTTGAGAGTTCAAGAGAACTCGGGAATGTTTCAGATAATAGAAGAGAAGAGGAGCAGAGTGTTCAGTATTAGAAGTAGAGATAGTATTGTAATTGTATTGAAGCCTGAAGTGTTTTTGAGGTTTTCCCCGTATTTGTGTGTGTGTGAGTTGTATGTAGTTTCTTCTTTTTATAGTGTAGAAAATGAGTAAGCAAAAAAGGCAAGAAAATAGTTTACAATCAATCACAGAAGGTCTCCCTAAGGTTAAGGGGTTTGATTTCAAACGAGCATGAGACAATTAAGGAAAAATGAATAACTAAAATCCCTTCCAAATTACCATAACACAGGTAAATACATAGGGATTATTTAAGGCAAGAATGGTACATGATTTGTGAGAAATAAGGCAAGTAGGTCAACCAAACAACCAGTAAAAAGCTTTGTTCGAATAAACTTAGTCAGAAAAAGGGTGTGGGAAAGTTCAATTGGAAAAATCAGTAACAAGGAAATTGGAATCAATTACAAGTTGGCAGAACCCTTTTGAAAGAAAAACCCTCATATACAAGCACACAAGTGTAAAAGTAAGAAAGAAAAGGTTGGCATAGACAGTCTAAATATCTTAAGCGAAAGATTCCAGTTTTGTCTAGGGTTTCAAATTCGAGTAGGGTACAGAAAGGAGAGGGCAAGCCATCGAACAGACTCAGAGAGTCTCATGAGAAAGCACATAGATATAATGGCAAGTTTGAAGCAATAGAGTAAAAACAAAGCATGTTCAGGAAAAACTCCGAACTCAAGCAAGTTCAAGAGAGAATAGAGGCGATATAGAACTTAAGAAACAATTGGCGAAACAGGTTTAGTGTTCAAACAAAAGTCTAGGAAAGGCAGGCAAAAGCTCAGTAAGAAAATGGTAAAGGAACATTTGGCAAAGGCACTTGGTCTTAAAAGGTGTTATTTCGACTTATCAAAATGTTAACCCAATGTCGTTCTATGGAGGTCGAACTCTTCTCTTTGGCAAAGGCCCTTGGCATTAAAGGGTGTTATTTCGACTTATCGAAATGTTAACCCATCGTCGTTCGATCGAGGTCAAACTCCTCTCTTTTGCAAAGGCCTTTGGCCTTAAAGAGTGTTATTTCGACTTATCAAAATGTTAACCCGTCGTCGTTCGATCAAAGTCGAACTGTTCTTTTTGGCAAAGGAACTTGGTCTTAAAAGGTGTTATTTTGACTTATCAAAATGTTAACCCATTGTCGTTCAATGGAGGTCGAACTCTTCTCTTTGGCAAATGCCCTTGGACATAAAGGGTGTTATTTCGACTTATCAAAACGTTAACCCATCGTCGTTCGATCGAGGTCAAACTCCTCTCTTTTGCAAAGGCCTTTGGCCTTAAAGAGTGTTATTTCGACTTATCAAAATGTTAACCCGTCGTCGTTCGATCAAAGTCGAACTGTTCTTTTTGGCAAAGGAACTTGGTCTTAAAAGGTGTTATTTTGACTTATCAAAATGTTAACCCATTGTCGTTCAATGGAGGTCGAACTCTTCTCTTTGGCAAATGCCCTTGGACATAAAGGGTGTTATTTCGACTTATCAAAACGTTAACCCATCGTCGTTCGATCGAGGTCAAACTCCTCTCTTTTGCAAAGGCCTTTGGCCTTAAAGAGTGTTATTTCGACTTATCAAAATGTTAACCCGTCGTCGTTCGATCAAGGTCGAACTCTTCTCTTTGGAGAAGGACCTTGGCCTTAAAGGGTGTTATTTTGACTTATCTAAATGTTAACGCATCATCGTTCGATTGAGGTCGAACTCCTCTTTTTGGCGAAGGCCCTTGGCCTTAAAGGGTGTTAGTTGACTTATCAAAATGTTAACCCGTTGTCGTTCGATCGAGGTTGAAATCCTTTCTCCGGCGAAGGCCCTTGGCCTTAAAGGGTCTTATTTTGACTTATTGAAATGTTAACCAGTCGTCGTTTGATCGAGGTCGAACTCCTCTCTTTGGCAAAGGCCCTTGTCCTTAAAGGGTGTTCTTTGGACTTATCGAAAGGTTAACTCTTCATTGTTCGATCGAGGTCGAACTTCTCTCTTTGGTGAAGGACCTTGGCCTCAAAGGGTGTTATTTCGATTCATTGTAATGTTAACTCATCGTCATTCGATGAAGGTCGAACTCCTCTCTTTGGCAAAGTCCCTTGGCCTTACAGGATGTTATTTCGACTCATCGAAATGCTAACTCGTCATCGTTCGATCGAGGTCGAACTCCTCTCTTCGGCAAAGTCCCTTGGCCTTACAGGATGTTATTTCGACTCATCGAAATGCTAACTCGTCATCGTTCGATCGAGGTCGCACTTCTTTCTTTGGTGAAGGACCTTGGCCTCAAAGGGTGTTATTTCGATTCATTGTAATGGTAACTCATCGTCATTCGATGAAGGTCGAACTCCTCTCTTCGGCAAAGTCCCTTGGCCTTACAGGATGTTATTTCGACTCATCGAAATGCTAACTCGTCATCGTTCGATCGAGGTCGCACTTCTTTCTTTGGTGAAGGACCTTGGCCTCAAAGGGTGTTATTTCGATTCATTGTAATGGTAACTCATCGTCATTCGATGAAGGTCGAACTCCTCTCTTCGGCAAAGTCCCTTGGCCTTACAGGATGTTATTTCGACTCATCGAAATGCTAACTCGTCATCGTTCGATCGAGGTCGCACTTCTTTCTTTGGTGAAGGACCTTGGCCTCAAAGGGTGTTATTTCGATTCATTGTAATGGTAACTCATCGTCATTCGATGAAGGTCGAACTCCTCTCTTCGGCAAAGTCCCTTGGCCTTACAGGATGTTATTTCGACTCATCGAAATGCTAACTCGTCATCGTTCGATCGAGGTCGCACTTCTTTCTTTGGTGAAGGACCTTGGCCTCAAAGGGTGTTATTTCGATTCATTGTAATGGTAACTCATCGTCATTCGATGAAGGTCGAACTCCTCTCTTCGGCAAAGTCCCTTGGCCTTACAGGATGTTATTTCGACTCATCGAAATGCTAACTCGTCATCGTTCGATCGAGGTCGCACTTCTTTCTTTGGTGAAGGACCTTGGCCTCAAAGGGTGTTATTTCGATTCATTGTAATGGTAACTCATCGTCATTCGATGAAGGTCGAACTCTTCTCTTTGGAGAAGGCCCTTGGCCTTAAAGGGTGTTATTTTGACTTATCTAAATGTTAACCCATCATCGTTCGATCGAGGTCGAACTCCTCTTTTTGGCGAAGGCCCTTGGCCTTAAAGGGTGTTAGTTCGACTTATCAAAATGTTAACCCGTTGTCGTTCGATCGAGGTTGAAATACTTTCTCCGGCGAAGGCCCTTGGCCTTAAAGGGTCTTATTTTGACTTATTGAAATGTTAACCAGTCGTCGTTTGATCGAGGTCGAACTCCTCTCTTTGGCAAAGGCCCTTGTCCTTAAAGGGTGTTCTTTGAACTTATTGAAAGGTTAACTCTTCATCGTTCGATTGAGGTCGAACTTCTCTCTTTGGCGAAGGACCTTGGCCTTAAAGGGTGTTATTTCGATTCATTGTAATGTTAACTCATCGTCATTCGATGAAGGTCGAACTCCTCTCTTTGGCAAAGGCCCTTGGCCTTACAGGATTTTATTTCGATTCATCAAAATGTTAATTCGTCGTCCTTGGATCAAAGTCGAACACCTCTCTTTGGCAAAGGCCCTTGGCCTTAAAGGGTTTTATTTCGACTCAACGAAATGCTAACTCGTCATCGTTCGATCGAGGTCGAAGTCTTCTCTTTGGCAAAGGCCTTTAGCCTTAAAGGGTGTTATTTTGACTTAAGATGATCCAGAATTGGGTCAATCACGTTTATTAGAAGTCGACAATAGAGTGGTTGTACCAGCAAAAAGTTATATACGTTTTATTGTAACATCTGCTGATGTACCTCATAGTTGGGCTGTACCTTCCTTAGGTGTCAAATGTGATGCTGTACCTGGTCGTTAATATCAGACCTCTATTTCGGTACAACGATCGAAATGTTAACCCGACATCGTTAGATCGAGGTCAAAATCCTATCTTTGGCGAATACCCTTAGCCTTAAAGGTTGATATTTTGACTTATCAAAACATTAAACTGTTGTCATTCGATCGAGGTCGGTCTCCTCTCTTTGGCGAAGGCCCTTGGCCTTAAAGGGTGTTGTTTCGACTTATCAAAATGTTAACTCATTATTCGATCGAGGTCGAACTCCTCTCTTTGGCGAAAGCCCTTGGCCTTAAAGGGTGTTTCTTCGATTCATTGTAATGTTAACTCATCGTCATTCGATCAAGGTCAAACTCCTCTCTTTGGCAAAGGCCCTTGGCCTTAAAGGGTGTTATTTCGACTCATCAAAATGTTAACTCGTCGTCGTTCGATCGAGGTCGGACTCTTCCTTTTGGAAAAGTCCCTTGTCCTTAAACG
Organism: Nicotiana glauca; assembly: GCA_026770625.1. Classification (NCBI taxonomy): domain Eukaryota; kingdom Viridiplantae; phylum Streptophyta; class Magnoliopsida; order Solanales; family Solanaceae; genus Nicotiana; species Nicotiana glauca. Next base: position 283,290 of record MU737055.1, on the reverse strand, counting down.
GTGTTATTTCAACTTATCGAAATGTTAACCTATCGTTGTTCGATCAAGGTCGAACTATTCTTTTTGGCAAAGGAACTTGGTCTTAAAAGGTGTTATTTTGACTTATCAAAATGTTAACCCATTGTCGTTCAATGGAGGTCGAACTCTTCTCTTTGGCAAATGCCCTTGGCCATAAAGGGTGTTATTTCGACTTATCGAAATGTTAACCCATCATCGTTAGATCGAGGTCAAAATCCTCTCTTTGGCGAATGCCCTTAGCCTTAAAGGTTGATATTTCGACTTATCGAAATTTTAAACTGTTGTCATTCGATCGAGGTCGGTCTCCTCTCTTTGGCGAAGGCCCTTGGCCTTAAAGGGTCTTGTTTCGACTTATCAAAATGTTAACTCGTTATTCGATCGAGGTCGAACTCCTCTCTTTGGCGAAGGCCCTTGGCCTTAAAGGGTGTTATTTCGATTCATTGTAATGTTAACTCATCGTCATTCGATCAAGGTCGAGCTCCTCTCTTTGGCAAAGGCCCTTGGCCTTAAAGGGTGTTATTTCGACTCATCGAAATGTTAACTCGTCGTCGTACGATCGAGGTCGGACTCTTCCTTTTGGAAAAGGACCTTGTCCTTAAACTGTGTTATTTCAACTTATCGAAATATTACCCTATCGTTGTTCGATCAAGGTCAAACTATTCTTTTTGGCAAAGGCACTTGGTCTTAAAAGGTGTTATTTCGACTTATCAAAATGTTAACCCATTGTCGTTCAATGGAGGTCGAACTCTTCTCTTTGGCAAAGGCCCTTGGCCATAAAGGGTGTTATTTCGACTTATCCAAATGTTAACCCGTCGTCGTTCGATCGAGGTCAAACTCCTCTCTTTTGCAAAGGCCTTTGGCCTTAAAGAGTGTTATTTCGACTTATCAAAATGTTAACCCGTCGTCGTTCGATCAAAGTCGAACTGTTCTTTTTGGCAAAGGAACTTGGTCTTAAAAGGTGTTATTTTGACTTATCAAAATGTTAACCCATTGTCGTTCAATGGAGGTCGAACTCTTCTCTTTGGCAAATGCCCTTGGCCATAAAGGGTGTTATTTCGACTTATCGAAATGTTAACCCGTCGTCGTTCGATCGAGGTCAAACTCCTCTCTTTTGCAAAGGCCTTTGGCCTTAAAGAGTGTTATTTCGACTTATCAAAATGTTAACTCGTCGTCGTTCGATCAAGGTCGAACTCTTCTCTTTGGAGAAGGCCCTTGGCCTTAAAGGGTGTTATTTTGACTTATCTAAATGTTAACCTCTCATCGTTCGATCGAGGTCGAACTCCTCTTTTTGGCGAAGGCCCTTGGCCTTAAAGGGTGTTATTTCGACTTATCGAAATGTTAACCCGTCATCGTTAGATCGAGGTCAAAATCCTCTCTTTGGCGAATACCCTTAGCCTTAAAGGTTGATATTTTGACTTATCAAAACTTAAAACTGTTGTCATTCGATCGAGGTCGGTCTCCTCTCTTTGGCGAAGGCCCTTGTCCTTAAAGGGTGTTGTTTCGACTTATCAAAATGTTAACTCGTTATTCAATTGAGGTCGAACTCCTCTCTTTGGCGAAAGCCCTTCGCCTTAAAGGGTGTTATTTCGATTCCTTGTAATGTTAACTCATCGTCATTCGATCAAGGTCGAACTCCTCTCTTTGGCAAAGGCTCTTGGCCTTAAAGGGTGTTATTTCGACTCATCAAAATGTTAACTCGTCGTCGTTCGATCGAGGTCGGACTCTTCCTTTTGGAAAAGTCCCTTGTCCTTAAATGGTGTTATTTCAACTTATCGAAATGTTAACCTATCGTTGTTCGATCAAGGTCGAACTATTCTTTTTGGCAAAGGAGCTTGGTCTTAAAAGGTGTTATTTCGACTTATCAAAATGTTAATCCATTGTCGTTCAATGGAGGTCGAACTCTTCTCTTTGGCAAATGCCCTTGGCCATAAAGGGTGTTATTTTGACTTATCGAAATGTTAACCCGTCGTTGTTCGATCAAGGTCAAACTCCTCTCTTTTGCAAAGGCCTTTGGCCTTAAAGAGTGTTATTTCGACTTATCAAAATGTTAACCCGTCGTCGTTCGATCAAGGTCGAACTCTTCTCTTTGGAGAAGGCCCTTGGCCTTAAAGGGTGTTATTTTGACTTATCTAAATGTTAACGCATCATCGTTCGATCGAGGTCGAACTCCTCTTTTTGGCGAAGGCCCTTGGCCTTAAATGGTGTTAGTTCGACTTATCAAAATGTTAACCCGTTGTCGTTCGATCAAGGTTGAAATCCTTTCTCCGGCGAAGGCCCTTGGCCTTAAAGAGTCTTATTTTGACTTATTGAAATGTTAACCAGTCGTCGTCTGATCGAGGTCGAACTCCTCTCTTTGGCAAAGCCCTTGTCCTTAAAGGGTGTTCTTTGGACTTATCGAAAGGTTAACTCTTCATCGTTCGATCGAGGTCGAACTTCTCTCTTTGGTGAAGGACCTTGGCCTTAAAGGGTGTAATTTCTATTCATTGTAATGTTAACTCATCGTCATTCGATGAAGGTCGAACTCCTCTCTTTGGCAAAGTCCCTTGGCATTACAGGATGTCATTTCGACTCATCAAAATGTTAATTCGTCGTACTTGGATCAAGGTCGAACACCTCTCTTTGGCAAAGGCCCTTGGCCTTAAAGGGTTTTATTTTGAATCATCGAAATGCTAACTCGTCATCGTTCAATCGAGGTCGAAGTCTTCTCTTTGGCAAAGGCCTTTAGCCTTAAAGGGTGTTATTTTGACTTATCAAAATGTTAACCCATCGTCAATCGATTGAGGTCGAACTATTCCTTTTGGAGAAGGCCCTTGGTCTTAAAGAGTGTTATTTTGACTTATCAAAATGTTAACCCGTCGTCGTTCGATCAAGGTCGAACTCTTCTCTTTGGAGAAGGCCCTTGGCCTTAAAGGGTTTTATTTTGACTTATCTAAATGTTAACCCATCATCGTTCGATCGAGGTCGAACTCCTCTTTTTGCGAAGGCCCTTGGCCTTAAAGGGTGTTAGTTCGACTTATCAATATGTTAACCCGTTGTCGTTCGATCGAGGCTGAAATCCTTTCTCCGGCGAAGGCCCTTGGCCTTAAAGGGTCTTATTTTGACTTATTGAAATGTTAACCAGTCGTCGTTTGATCGAGGTCGAACTCCTCTCTTTGGCAAAGGCCCTTGTCCTTAAAGGGTGTTCTTTGGACTTATCGAAAGGTTAACTCTTCATCGTTCGATTGAGGTCGAACTTCTCTCATTGGCGAAGGACCTTGGCCTTAAAGGGTGTTATTTCGATTCATTGTAATGTTAACTCATCGTCAAATGATGAAGGTCGAACTCCTCTCTTTGGCAAAGGCCCTTGGCCTTAAAGGGTTTTATTTCGACTCATCGAAATGCTAACTCGTCATCGTTCAATCGAGGTCGAAGTCTTCTCTTTGGCAAAGGCCTTTAGCCTTAAAGGGTGTTATTTTGACTTATCAAAATGTTAACCCATCGTCGTTCGATTGAGGTCGAACTCTTCCTTTTGGAGAAGGCCCTTGGTCTTAAAGGGTGTTATTTCGACTTATCGAAATGTTAACCTATCGTCGTTGGATCGAGGTCCAACTCCTCTCTTTGGCGAAGCCCCTTGGCCTTAAAGGTTTTTATTTTGACTCGTCGAAATTTTACCCCATCATCAGTGCTAGTTATTTAGAGAATCAAGCGTCCTTTTGGGGAGTCCCAGTTAGATAGATATTGTTCGTATCGAAGGGTGTAATATTTTAGAGTAAGGAACGTCGTTGTTTAGCTTATTTTTTTTTGGTGCATACATTGGAATTTCCTTGCCTGACTCCTGCCTTTCGGTCCGGAGATACCATTGGCGAGCGATGTTCCGGTTGCCGTGTAGTAGTTTTCCATTCTCCGATTGAAGTGTTTCTTTGCTCACTCGCTAGGCCGCCCGTCGCTTGTGTTCTTGCTTAAGCAGAGAGCAGAAATCAAATTTAAATGATACTTTCCTTACCTCCATCTGATGGATCGGTGAATCAGAGTAGGCTTATAAAGTTGATCATTTTGCCTGGCCTTTCAATTGTTGATTTGGCCTTTCCTACACTTGGTGTCTGTATTCAGCCTTCTTCCCCTTTCTAGGCTGCGCCTTTCTTACGCTTTGGTAGGGCTTTGTCTTAGCACTTATTTTGAGGGGTAATCATGTTCTTTTTCTTTGATCTAGAAGAGACTAGAAAATTTCACTAAGAAATCTCCACAAACGACGTCAAATTATTTGACACCAAAAGAAATTATAACCATTTTGAATAAATTAATAAAAAAAATTATATGGTAAGTATTAGTCACATAATGAACTCCAGATCAACAAACTAGATAGAAGAATAGCATATAAAACGAGGTGAAGATAGCCAATCTTATTGGAACTTTTCATTATTGCTCTCATAATCGATGGAGGGGAACGTGTTGCATATTACATAAATTGTTGGAGATTGCCTCCTTTTTCTTTTTGTTTAACGAGATTACAGAGGAGAGATAGATGAAGAGATGGAGATCTTCTCTTTAGGAGTTCATCCCCCCTATATATAGTCATGGGCATCCTGATATATATTTGGCCCGATGCTTTTACATGCCGTGCCTGCCTCGGTCGTTCTTTGGGCGTTGTTCCTTCTCCTTTCGACGGGAGTCGTGAGGGAAATATATGAGATAGATCATGTCGTTCCTTGTTGCCTCGCCGTTTGAATGGGAAGTTGGTCGACCTGACCGTTGTGGTCAGATTTTGACCAATAAAGTTGTGACTCGGAAAGCATCATATTTCTCTAATATATATGTCTCCACAACTCATGTTAGTGAGTAATCTTAATTCTTATTGTTTCTTTGGGCAGTTTTATTTGTCTGACGCATGTATGGATCCAATCTGGACTATATAGAATTCCTTTTGAAAACGGGAATTTATTTTTTTGTTGTTCTTTAAGCTACAAAAAAATAAGGTTCTTTTGAAACATGATATTGCAAGAGGACAACCAGTAGCTCTTTGTATTGTTAAGTAGTTCACATTCTCAAATAATAGCCTAGCTTTGACTTAGCTAGATAATAAAAAAGGAAAGAAAATATTTTATTTGGTTTAAGGATTAAAAGTAAGTATTGAAGCGTAGTGTTAATTATTTTTGTTAAGGATTAAAACACGTAAGACTCGCAATGTTGCAAGCAAGCTCATGGCACGTATATGAATTTATGACATGCCTTATAATAAAGCAATTCACTTTTTCTTCCTTATTTTGATGTTGTGATTCATCTACGGTGTCATGTGCACCGTTCTGCCTAAATGTCTGCCAGTCCTTATGTTTAATCCGCTCTCAGTAGTCTGCTCGTTCACAGGCGTTACCCATAAGTCCTTGTTTTTTGTTTAATACTATTAGATATTCGACCAAAACTGATCGAAGCTAATCGATCAAAAAACTGACTGAAGTCGATCGTTTTTTCAAACTATTTTACTTTTTAATTTCTTTTAACCGACCAACTTTGGTTGATTTTTTTATTTTTTGGCGTAATAATGCGGGAAACTATTTTAGCATCCAGCGAAATTTATTTTTTTAAGAAACCGACTGAAATCGGTCGTTTTTTCATATAAAATAAATTAAAATTAAAATTTAAAATATTGACCGAAATAGATCGTTTATTTTAGTCAATCATTTAAAAAACCGATCAACTTTGGTCGGTAATTTTATATTTTTAACAGTTAAAGGGGTAAAACTGTCCCTAACCTATTCGCTTCATTCTATAAATGCCCCTCGTCCACTTATTTTGCTAAGAATGACCCTACCATTAACAATTTAGCCTATTTGTTTACTTATTTCTAACATATTACATATCATTAAAAATTCTTTTTTTTTTAGTTCCATGTACCATTTCTGATTGCTCATTAAATATGGCACACCCCAATTCATATTTAAGCCCACCCATTACCTATCCAGACCGACCCGACCCATCGAAAATCCTTTTAGCCCCAAAAAACACGAATTCAATATTATTTTCACCTATTTCATACTGCAAATTACTGCAATTTCTCGCCTCTCTTATCTCTCATCTCTCATCTCCCATTTCTTAACTCGGAATTTGGTAAATTGAAGTTTTTTTTCCGCTTCAAATGTAGAATCTTCCTCTACTTCTTCTTGTGACCCAAGTGGCTTTCATTCTTGTTATTTTGGACTGATAGCCAATTATTTTATTGCTACGACTATGAATGATGGTCGTAAATTCTATAAATGTCCTCGTTACAATTAATGGTTGTCATTATTGGGAATAGCGTGATGAAGAACTTCCACCTTATGTGTCAATGTTTATCCAAAAGCAAAAAATTTCATTAGATGCCCTTCGTCAAGAAAGGAATTATCTTAGGAAGACGGTCGATGATATGGTTAGAAGTAAAGCAGTAGATTTGAAAAATCTATCTACATTGGAGGAGAAAGTTTCAAATTTATAGAGTTGAAATTGAAGCAATGAAAAAAGTGTATACTATGGTCATGAGATATTTTAAGTGTCTTTGTGGATAGCAAAATAATGTAGAGAAGTTGTTGTTTTGGGTTAGTGGTGTCACAACCTAAAATTTCACTAGTTGTGATGACACCTAACTCGATCCACTAGGGATGCCAACTAACACTCAATATAATCTAAATGAGATTTATAGGAAAATAGTAAAAATCTTTATGAACATTTATATATTGACCCAAGGACTGGTAGTACGAATCACAAGCTTCTACAATTTAAAATTTACAAAGCCAATACAAATAAAAACACGGTATGTTTGAAAGTTATATAAACAGATTGGCAAAATTTAAGGCTACCAAGGACAAGTGGCAGCTATATTCTGTATTGCACGAACATCTTTGAAGTCAGCTCTTGACATCACCAGCAGCTCCGCTCCAAAATATGCACGCAAGGTACAGAAGTGTAGTATGAGTACAACCGACCCCATGTACCCAGTAAGTATCTTGTCTAACCTCGTCAAAGTAATGACGATGATTTTTAGTTAAAGATACTCACGGATCAAACTGTACCGTAACTAGCAATAGAACTATACTACGATATAACAGAAGAGAGTACACATAACAAATATGCATAGCAATAACTCACTATTAGAAGAGATCACAATTTAAATTTTTTGAATATCTCGGCCAATCTTTTCCTTAGTGCGAAAACCAATAAACCACGATAGTCATTCCATAACTTTCATAGCACGGGGAATATACTCAAATATCAAGTCAATTGCATAGCAACGCCCCTCGTCCATTTATCTTATCCTCACCAATATGCGTATAAAAGTACCAATCGGATGGCAGAAATGCCGATAACAGTAATGACAAAGTAGAAAATACGCAAATAGAAATAATGAACGTGGATATATATATGGGCAACAGTAATACACTAGGCAGAAGGTATAGGAGTAATGACATCAATTAGGACAAATGAATATAAAGTTAAATACCTAGCATGACGAAGGCCTATATATATATATAACAAATTATAAGGGAACACATGATCTTTGTAAGTTAACAAGTACATGCAAGAATAACTAACATGGTAGGAGGCTTGTACTAACGTGCAACAAAACATATACGACATAGATATAATTATAACAGCACGAAGTATGCATGGTATTTGCAAGTCAAGCGAGTAGAAGACATGGGAAACACAAGGACATGGAAATAACGTCAAGTCACATAAGAACCATAAGTACGACAATATTGAAAGGCATGAACGTATACACGAGGAAAAGATATCACAACATAATGCATGTCCCTCGTTCTCGCCTGCGCGGAAACACCCATCGTGCTGTGAACTCGTGATAATATAAAAACATGATAATATAAATGAAATGGAATGACATCACCCTTCATACTTTTACTCTCAAATGAAATGGCACGGTATCACCCTTCGTGCTTTACACATATAACATGGCACAGTATCACCCTTCGTGCTTTACATTCACATAACATGATACGACATAAACCTTCGTGCTTTTACTCTATAATGATATGGCACGACATCACCCTTTGTGATTTGCTCTCAAATAATATGGCATGACATCATCCTTCGTGCTTTACACTCTTCCTTATCAAGAATATGTATATCAATGACAAACAAGGTAGGAAGCATAAATAACTCCAAGGAGAGTGTTTAAATAAATATTCCAAATGAACACCAATAACAACTTTCGATCCAACAATACTTCAATAAATACTCAAGAACCTTATTATTCAAGTATTTCAATAAATCTCATGCATGATCTACAACACGAGTATAGAATCTAATATCTCAAGAATAACGGCCGTAGTAATGTATTAATGATTAAGCATAATGATGACCGAATTAGACATATTAATGTTTCTCAGAATTTCATCAAATTTTAATTAAGTTATAATAAATTAATCTTGGTTTCACATATTTAATTCTATATTTTTAGAATCTAGGAGTCAAGTAAGACATGAAGCAAGAAGGCCAGGAAATTCTACAAGGCACAATTTAGAGCATAATCTACCCCCGAACATGATTAACTCCGGCACATGTATATATGATCATCATCTCATATATGTATCAGCCCCGCATGTAGCAAATAATCTCAAATAGTAGCAAAAATTTCCTCAACAAAGTTAGACAAGACACTTAACTTAATTCTGCAAACTCAATACTCAATTTTAGCTTTTTCCTTTACAAATTCATATCCACTCGGCTCAATCTGGCAAAAGACGACATAAATACATCACACAATGCAAGAGAAAATAATTTCAATTAATAAAGCTATGATCTTTATACAATTTCTAAAATGTCAACAAAAGTTAACCCCCGAGCCCGCTCGGTCAAAATCCGGGTACAAGTGTAGGTCTTGACTACCCATAGCCCCACGATTTCATATATGTATTTTGTTTATCAAATTCGAGTCCGATTCAACTCTCAAATCCCAAATTTTTATTTCTCAAAACGAGACAAAATCCCAAAAATTTTCCCTAGATTCTCGTGAATTTGATGTTAAATCTAATGTATAATCTTGAAATATAATCGAAAATTGATTAGAGGTACTTAGCATTGGTTTGGTATGAAATTTCCTCCACAAAATCACCTCCCGTCGAAGTTAGGGTTCAAAATATAACAAAGTGAAGCTAAGTCTCGGAATTCTCTGGTATATGTAGGCTGCAGATGTCGCATTTGCGATGTAGGATTCACAATGCAAACCCTCGCAAAAGCAAAGAAGCCTTCGCAATTGCAAACAAGAATAGAGTCGGAAAATGTCACAATTGCGACAAAATGTTCGCAATTGTGAACTAGGATCACAACGGAAACCTGCATTTTTTTTGACATGAAAATGGGCATGACTCTCTCATACGATGTCCAAATACAATGATTCTTTTTGCTATGGCTGTGTAATTATGATACAGATCTAATTCTTCAAACAAAACTGAATTTAGAGCTCAATTTATTAATATGGAATTATTTATGCTTGAGAAAATGACGTCGAAGCATCATCAACAAGCGCAACACAATCTAAACTTATTCGAAACCCACCCAAGCCACTCTGGAACCGTCTTAAAATACCAAAATCTCCTGTAACACAACACGGACCTACTCAATGCCTCAAATCACATCAAATTACGTCAAAATTATGAATCACATCTCAAATCGAACTTAATGAATTTATGAACTTTCAACTTCTACAACTCACGCCGAATCATATCAAATCAATCCGGAATGATGTCAAAATTTTCATGCAAGTCCCAATTGACATAATAGATTTAATACTACTCTCGAAATCACATTCCAACTCCGATATCACCAAAGTCAACTCTCTGTCAAACATCTCAACCTTCCAAAACTTCAACTTTCCAATTTTTGCCGAAATGCTTCAATTTACATTACAGACCTCCAATCCTAAATCCGGATGCACCCCTAAGTCCAAAATCACCATACAAAACTGATGGAATCATCAAAACCAAATTCCCAGGTCAAATGCTAAAAAGTTAAACTTGGTTAGCTCTTTCCACTTAAGGTTTCAATCCTGAAGTTCATTCTTCCAAATCGATTCCGAGTAACTTGAAAACCAAAATCGATGATTCCTATATGTCATAATACATCATGTAGAGATACACGTTCCTTCAAACTACCAAGCAAAGTGAAAATGCTCAAAACGACAAGTCGGGTCATTAGAGTAATGGAAGGGTGGAAATATGGATTGAGAGTGTGCCTTATTTAATGACCAGTCAAAAATGGCCATGTGGAATTAACAAAATCTTTTTTTTATTATTAATAAGTAGTTCGTTAGAAATAAGGGCACAAATGGGATAAATTTTTAATGGTAGGGTCACTATTAATAAAATTGGTGGACGAAGTGAATTTATAGACTGAAGAGAATACGTTAGGGAAAGTTCGGTCCCTTTCCATATTTTTAATAAAAGCGACAGACTTCGATTGGTTATATTCGCACGAAAATGCAATTAAAGTATAAAAATAAAATAAACAAAAGTCTTAAACAAAAATGTACTTATGGTCTAGTGGTAGAATAGTATCCTTCCATAGTACATACAGTGATTCGATTCTCAGACGGTGTATTTTTTAGTTTCATAATTAAAAATACCGATCGAATTCGGTCGAAAAATAACGACCGACTTCAATCGATTTTTTCAGCAATTTTTTTTTTGTTTTTAGGTCATTTGTGAAATTTAATTGACCGATCATAATTGGTCAGAAATTGCGACCCACTTTCGTTGCCATTTATTACTGACCAGAAAGTCGGTCGAAAATCGATCGGTTTTTCTAGTTTTCGACCGATTTTGGTCAGTATTTTTTGGATGGTTTAAGGCAATTTTCTAGTAGTGTAAGCATGTATTGGTGTGAGATAGTTAATGTCACAACACAACATTTTAACCTATCCGGGTCGTGATGGTGCCTACCGCCGCTTGCTAGTCAAACTAACAGACAATACATAAATAGAAAAAACTGGTATAAAAGACTAACAATAGAGTAATAACATAACGTAAAGGCAATTCTAAAATAAACATACTTGCTAGTCAAACTAACAGACAATACATAAATAGAAAAAACTGCTATAAAAGACTAACAATAGAGTAATAACATAACGTAAAGGCAATTCTAAAATAAACATAATAAGACTAAATTCAACATCTAGCATAAACCATTCCAGGATGTAGAGTCACAAGTACACGAGCTTCTAGAGTTCTCTACATACACTATTCTGAAATCAATACAACACTGTTTGAAATAAAATGGACACAATACGATAAAAATAAGATGATGATTCAAGGCCTACGAACGGGATGCAACTCTACCTTGAATCACCTGCCCGATATCTGCTAAGTACCTCTCGGGACTCCATTGATACCGATATCTGGATTTGCACAAGAAGTGTAGAGGTATAGAGTGAGTACAACCGACCCAATACTCTCAGTAAGTGTGGATCAAACATCAGCGATATAGTGTTGAGGCTAAGATGAGACACCTATGATAAACATGTACAATTATATATCAAAAGTAACAAATCAACAAGTAAAGTGTCAAGTATAAAGACGGAACAACAACAAGTAACAGGTTAGCAAATACATAACTAAAGGGATTAAAGAAGCGTAAAGTAAAGTGACAACTACTCCGAACAATCTTTCAAAAAACAATTAGCGAAGTCATAAAGTCAAGATAATATTTCAAAGTCAAAGTAAATAGCAATGATTATGCGGCATCACCCTTTGTGCTTTTACTTTTATCCTCTTGTTATTAAATAAAAAAGCAAGTGCACGACATCATTATTCATTCTTTTACTCTGATGCTTACATGTAAAATATATAAAGACAAGTGCACGGCATCACCCTTCCTGATTTTACTCCGTTCATCACATAATAATATAAAAGCAATTGCATGGTATCACCTTTCGTTCTTTACTCTCATTCTACACAATAATATAAAAAAGTGCATGACATCACCTTTCATGCTTTATCATCACGTTCACTCAAGCAAGCATATATATATATATATATCGTCTTCATGAGCTGAAGGTCTCTCGAAAACAGCCTCTCTATCCCACCGGGTTAGCGGTAAGGTCTGCATGCATTCTACCATCCCAGATTCTACTTGTGAGATTATACTAGGTTGTTTTAGTTATATTTTTTTGGGTGTGTGTATAGAGGCATAAAAATACTATTCGAGCACATTCTCTTCCTCACCAAATAATCACAACTAAAAGTCAATCCGGGCCCAAATGATCAAAATCTAAAATTAAGGCCAAATCTTGATTATCTACCCCCGAGCTCGAATATATGATTTATTTTGAAATTTGACCTTAATTTAAAGTCTAAACCTGAATTTTATAAAATTCCTAAATTATGCGCAAAATCCCTAATTTCTACTTTAAAATGCATAGGTTTGATGATAAAATTCATGAAAAAGTTGATTGAAAACAAGTTAAAGTTAGTAACCTATGAATCTGGGAAGAAATTGATCTTCGAAAATCCCCTCTATGGAGTCTAGTATTCAAAAATGGTATAAAATAAGCTAAATTCATAAATTTTCAACCTTTACCAAGCTACAGGTGTCACAATTGCGAACTCTTGTTTGCAATTGTGATGTTCACAAATGCGAACCACTGAGTTGTCGCAAATGCGACTCCTGCTTCACTTAAGGCCCTCTAGCTCACAAATGCGGACCAAGCTTAGCAAAACTAAAGCAGTGCCAAACCAACTAGTATTGGAAATGCAACCCTTATGTCACAAATGTGAAGCCTTTTTGGGTCACAAATGTGACACGTCCATCGCAAATGCGGAATCCGAGCTCCTAGTCCCTATAACAACCCGACCGGTCATTTTGAGTATTTGCACTTTGCTTGGTTGTTTGAAGGCATGTGTAGCTCCGTATGATGTATTATGACTTATGTGAGTCGTCAGTAATGTTTTTCAGGTTATTCGGAATCGAGTTAGAAGAATGATTCTCAGTTAAAAGGTTTAAATTGGACATAGTTATGATTGCGAAAGGGTATAAAGAGATGTTAGTTTGAGGCAAAACAGGTGGGTTATCTCCTGCGGGGTGTCCCGAGGATTGTGTTATCCCTATGTTATTTTGTAGCGAGTTCTCTTTTACCAGAGAATTATATGTGTTGAAATTTGAGTTTGCATCATTTATGAGAGTTGTCTTGACTGCTAAAAGGGTGAATGAGATTTGCTTGTGTTACATAAGCTAATGAAGGATTTAGTTGGATTTCAGTGTGGGATTTTGGGTTGCAACTAGTATGGGTATTGTAAGTTATCAAATGCTTTATTCCTTGGCTTTGAGCCAAATGGGGGAGTCTACTATTGATAAGTTGATTGCACGATTATGTGTTGTATGGGTTTCAATTTGAGGAATAATGGTGAATCAGTTATGGCTTACAAGGATTGAGATCGACGATAACCCGAGTAAGGGATTTGGATAAGGGTTGTGTTATGTTATATGGTTATATGAGAAATATTGGATGATTTACTTGTTATTTGTAAAGGATGTAGCGTTCATGGGGTAGGAAATCGCTCGACTGCTTAGAATGGCTTACTTCCTGCGACGACCCGATCGGTCGTCCTAAGAATTAATGCCCCGACACCCTATTAACTGCTTCCCTAAGTTCAATTCTGCTATTTTGATTTTTCGGGACATTCGGTGTTGGGTTTTAGAGAGTTTTGGGATACTTAGTCCCTAAATGTGAGCTTTAGTGTTGGAAAATGGTCCGTAGTCGGAACAGTGTGAAGAAGACCTCATAATGGAAATCAGATGGTTCCGTTAGCTCTGTTAGATAATTTTGGGGTGGGGAGCATATTCAGAATGTATTTTTGAGGTCCGTAGCTAATTTAGGCTTGAAATGCTGAAGTTTGAATTTTTGAAGTTTCCGATCTGATAGTGAGTATTTGATCCGAGGGTCGGAATGGAATTCTAGAAGTTGTAGTAGCTTCGTCATGTCATTTGGGATGAGTGTGCAAAATTTTAGGTCATTCAGACGTATTTTGGTTAGGTTTTTTATCGAAAGTGTATTTTGATGAAGTTTGGAGTTCTTAGGCTTAAATCATTGATTAATTCGGGCTTTCGGTGTTGTGTAAGGTGTTTTAAGGATTGGTAGAAGTTTCAATAGGGTATTAGGTTTTATTGGTTCTTTTGGTTGAGGTCTCGGAGGCCTCGTGATGATATCGGATGGTCGACAGAAGAATTTTGGAAGTTGAGAGATATCAGTTTTTCTGCTTCTGGTATTTTTTTTGCTTATGCGGCTTGGGAACCACAGAAGCGGCCTTGGCATCGCAGAAGCAAGTTTGGGCATATTCATCAGTTCTGCAAAAGCGATGGGAATTCCGCTGAGGCAGATTCTCTTTTGCGAGAAAGGACCGCGGAAGCGAAATCTTGGATCTTTAGTGAAAGCCGCAGAAGTGACTTATTTTTAGCATAAGCGAAACCGCAGAAGTGTACTCATGCCCCTTTTTGCACATGTTTTTCATGTGTAGAACTAGGTAGCTCAGCCCAGGTGTATCATCCTTGAGGCGGAGAGATGTAGCAGATATTTCGAGGTACATCTGCCGCGTTCGCTGACCTGGAGTTTCTATCTTATTATAGCTTTAGCAGTTAGCTTTCTCCTTTTCGTACTGTTCGTTTTAGACATTCTGGAGTTAGAGCTATGTATTTACTTTCCGCTAGCTTGTGTTCCCGTGAGTTTTCGGGTTTTGGGGTGATATTGTAGACCTCCGCATTTTATTTTTTGAGTTGTATATGTTAAGCGGCATTTATATACATGTTTTTTTAGTTGTTTAGTTTTTAATTAATTATTTTGCAAGCTATGTTGTTTCTTTTCGAAATGTTAGGCTTACCCAGTTATAGGGACTAGGTGCCATCACGACATGTTCATAGAGGGCGAACTGGGGTCGTGACAAGTTGGTGTCAGAGCTCTAGGTTCATAGGAGTCACAGAACACAGGGCGTTTTATTAGAGTCTCGCTGATCGGTATGGAGACGTCTGTACTTATCTACGAGAGGCTATGTAAGTGTTTAGGAAAAATCTTTCTTTCATTTGATTTCCTTGACGTGCGGTATTTTTAACATCAATTCTAACCTTTTGGCTTCTATTCTGTCACAGATGGTGAGGACATGTGCTACTCAAGCTGATCAGACACCCGCGCCCCCTACTACATCATTTAAAGGTCGGGGGTGGAGGCGGGGGCAGGG